>JADDOH010012804.1:0-10433 GCA_016648135.1 Agrypnia vestita
TGGCGTTTAAATTTCTAGTAATATTTAACCAAAGTATGGAAATAAAAATTAAGATATCTCAAAAACTAACAAAGTTATAGAATTTTAAATTTGCGTTTTTCGTGAATAATTTTGTTCCCTCCGATGGAGTCGCGTGACGTCATCTCTCGTACCCAGCTATGCCTTTACGTGACGTCACAGGTGAGTTGGATGTCAATCGTTCCGATAATTGTTATTTATTGACATATTTTAACCTTTTTTTTCACTGGTTTAGTAGTTTTGATCTTTATTTTAATTATGTTAAGTATTGTATTATCAACATCATGAAACTTCTCCATTATTACGTCCCGTGATTTTTCGCGGGTGTGCGGCTGGTAAATTAATACAAATATCCAACCCAATACGGCCCTGTCGGCCACCAGGCCGTGTGTGCGCCGCTGTGAACTGTGAATAGGGAATGCAATCCCGAGTCGGGATTGCCCTTTCGGGATCCCTCGAGATTATAATTTCCAATCCCACGGGATCCCTATGGATCGGGATCCCGAATACTTTTGTTTTTTTTTGTTTATAGGGCTGAATAGCAATTAACGACAATGCATTGCATTTTTATATCAGCAATTTTAATAAAATGTTCATTATTAATCATTGCATTAAACTTTTTGCAGGCGTTTTTTCAAGCATCAATATAGTAGAGTAAAAACTACTAACTAGTTGTAGTTTTTATTACTATGTTAGGTTGATAAAATACAGCAAATATTATTCAAAGCTATTGTCATTATTTGAATGTGACATGAACGTAAGTTTTAAGTACTTACTAAAAGCTCTATAGACATATACAATTAAACATACAAAACATAAGAAATGCTGATCAATCCCGATAATCTCGTTCGGCTCAGGATTGATCCCGTAAAATGCCTCAAAATCTCGCGGGATCCCGATTTTGCGGGATCGGGATTGCATTTCCTAACTGTGAACCATGTGCGGCGGGTGTGTGACCGTGCCCTAATGTTGCCCCCCTGTTGTCTGCCCCGGCAATGATTGCAAAGGTTTTGTGTTTCTTTGTAGTCTTTTACAAAATGTACCGCAGAAGACCGCAGGACTCCGCAAACGGTTTCATTCTCGTTTTGTGAATTCAAAAAGCACGTAGTTGAGGTTTTCTTAAGGGGGGGTAAGGTTTTTAACTTTTTTTTTTGCATTTTATTTTTAATTCTTTAAATGAATGTATAACATCGCAAGAACATAGTGTCAAAATTTCAAGTCAATCGGAGCAAAATTGACGAAATTATGAACATTTGAGCGATACTCAGGCTGATTTTCTATACCTGCTCGGGCAGCTAAGAGACGCGCTCACCTGAGGACTACCGGACGTGCTATTGTATTGGAAGAGTTTTCCGTAGACAAGGACAAAAAGATGCTGATGATGAAAGCTCTTTGCTGTGTGAACATGGCATCGACGATTATGTGTAAGTATAAAATAAGTGTCAAGTCTTATTTTGAATTTTACAGTGTGCAAAACTTTAAAGCGTTTTCCCCACATCTCACGTTTTCAAAGTCGGTGTCCACCGTAACTTCAAAACTACTGCACCGATCCTTTTGAAATTTTGAACACTATTTCTGTACATAATTTACGACGTAACGCTGGAGACTTTTTTTCAAATTTGTTATTAATTTTTAATAACAAATTAGTCGATATTTTTCCCTTCAGTGTTCCAAAAAATTGAAAAATTGAAATTTCAAAAAACCCTCCCAATGTTACCTGTGAAAACCTATTATCTAACGAATGAACTTTGATTTTTTGATTTCAGATGATCTAGCACCAAGTTATGATGGACACCGCAATTCTACTTTTTTCCGAAATACGTCCGAATAATTGCTGCCATTGCCGTATTTTTTAATAGTTTGTCTTGAAAGTTTTACACAATATTTTTAAAATGTCAATCTTTAATTTGCCATTGGTTTTAAAAAAGAGATTTTAACTGTGTCGTCACAAAAAATTCACAAAAACATGCCTTTTTTTGTACGAATTAACCTTACCCCCCCCCTTAACCGTTTTATTTTTTTTCTGTTTATTTAAAAGAATAATTTTCGCATATATATGTAATGCCGTCAAAATTTCATAGATACGTGTTTTTATTTTAGATTTACATTAGTCAGCAGTTTTAATATCCTAGCGGTGTATTAATCAAAACACGTATGTAATTCTCTTCTCAAAGATTTTTGGAAATTTTTATCAAAATACATAATTATCTTTGTAACATTGTCCGTCAATACTACCATTTGGCGCCAACAATGATGCGGTATAATATAAAAAAATAATGAGGTGTGAAATGCGAAAAAAAAAATTATAAAAATTTGATCTTTTCTTCTATCTCGAACCAAAGTGCATCGGAGAAAATTGCATGTAAGTCACGGAGGAGTTCTACGGAAAGGAAAGACGAAAAATAATTTAGTTTTATAAAATCATTTTATAATTTTATTTAAAAAAATATATGATGCAACTTTTTTTTTTTTTTTAATTTTTCAAAAATATAATAATATTTACATTAATAAGTGCCAATAAAAAAATTAAATACGCCACACATTATCATTTTTTTTAAATTTCATGTATATTCTAAATCAGTTTATTTTATATATAAGAATGGACTAGACACATCTTCCTTGATGATGTCTTTATATTTTTAAAGTTGAATATTAAACAATATTCTTTTTAATGTAGGTATATACGATGTTATTAATTATTATTTAAGATATACACTCAGGATACACCTCATAATTATTATATATTATTATTTTTATCGAAGTTTTTTTTATCTATTTTATTTTATATATTTATCTATTTTATAATTTATCTTAATTAATAATTACGCTTCTGTATACAAAAATCAGGTAAATGTGTTCTCAGAACATACCTACGCAAAAAAATATTAATATTTTTTTTATAAATTTTATTGAAACCATTTTATACAACGGATATCACACGCTGATTCACGACGTGGTCCTTTTTTATCCATTACATGAAATAGCTGTCACATCGTCCCCGCAGGGCCTAGCGCAAGATTCGGCAACAACCAATTACTTTCTGCTAGTCTAACAATAAATAATTCAGACATCGCGGCCGTCGTTCCCGATCGACTCTTTATCTCGTGAAATATATAAGTTGCACGAAGACGAAAACCCTCGCAAAAAGTGGCTTGAGCCGGTTTTCGAAGAAGCCAGATTTCTCCCCCGACAGACGGTGTTACGGACACATATCTAGGCTCACCCATGAATAATCTATCAACTAAAAATACGTCAGTTTCGCTCCAATAAACGTCATATTACACATTCCATCTACAAATTATTTTCCACCCTTCCAAGAAAAGGGATTTGTCTTATCTACTTTCACCCAGTGGCGGCTGTTGATTAAAAGTAATAGCAGCGAACTATTGGCAGATTCGTGAAAAAAAAATTTGATCAAATAACTTGACATAATAACACTTTTTGCTAACATTACTAATGCATCTTCAGGTTTGTGTTTTCTGAGTATTATGCCGTGTTATTACAAACTTACCGGCCGACGTTTTAGGGTCTATCATCAGGGCTAACGTCGGCCGGAAAGGTCGTAATGACACGGAATAATACCCCAGAAAACACAAACTTGAAGATTCTGAGTGGCCGTGAAAACCTAAGAAAATTATTGCTAATGCAAACCTAATAAATCACTTTTTAAGTTTTAATTAATATGACTTATATAAGTCTAAAAGAGACAAAGCTATTATTCTCTTTAAAGATATGACCTGTATTAGCTAAAGTGATCACTTTACACTTTCACTTTACAACGTTCACAATCCACCGTAAAAATATCTACACATTAATAAATATTTGATAAATGTTTAAAGATTCTTCATCTTTTATTATTTATCTTCTTCATCATCATCATTTGCATCCCCTTGACAAGATGTTTCCATGTTCCCCTGTCTTGCGCTGCTTCTGCACGAGTCAAGTAGTCTAGACCCATTCTGTTTTCATACACATTTTTTTGTTGCCTCTCCCAGCTTACCAGCCGTCTTCCTTCCGGGGTTACCAAGAGGATTATTCTTGGTATTCGTTTCACTGGCATTCTTATCACACGTCCAAGCCACCTCAATTGTGATATTTAGGAATAGTGTAGGTGTAATGATATGTAAGAATAGGGCCTGTATGCCGAGTGTTTGCCTTGTGTGAGCACTTGTCACTCTGTCCATCAATTTGACTCCCTCTACCCTGCTTAGAAAACTCATCTAGGCAGCCTGGATCCTTGCTCTCGCTCTCTCCGTCAGGATCCAGATTTGATGGCCACATATTAGGGTGGGCATGTACATAGATTTGAAAACAGTCAGTTTTGTCTTGACTATTGATTATTATCCCCCTGTGGACAAAATCCAATAATTGTGTTCTTGGAACATAATTTAAAAAATATTATTTATTTTAATTAAACAACTTTGTATTAACCACTTAACCAGTGACTACGTTTCTGGTTTCGATACCATCGTATCATCATCAAGACGAACGCAAACTAACTATCCATTTTCTATTCTAGTGAACAAATTTTTTTTGAACGGGGGCGTGGCTACAGCAATGGTGGGGGTAATTGAGAAGTGGACGCCGAAATGGGAAATATGTCAAGTAACGGGCTATTCATAAAATTTATCTGGTTGTTAATTATATTGATTATATTGGCTTTTGTGTTCAGGCATTTTTTATTTCTAGTATTTCTAAGTATTCTAATCTAAGGCCCCTACTATTTACGTGTAGAATCTCGATGTTTTATTTCTTACAGACAATATATAAATCTTATTTCTAATATATATATATATAATATAATATATATATATATATATGTGTGTGTGTGTATGTATATTGTATCTATATATATAGATGTATAATTATTATTATTATTACTGATTATTATTATTATTATTATTATTACTGAAATTTAAAATAAATTAAATTTTAATAAATATTATTATTATTATAAGTCGTTTATACGTGGTATATCCACTGTTTGATAATGGCCTTACAAGCCGAAACAGCTGTCACACTTAAAATAGTCAACCCGCAGAACTTAATAATATTTTTAATTTCAGTAATAATTTAATAATAATAGTTTAATAAGTTTAGTATCTCTGATACTGTTGAAAAATTGATGCATTTTTTCTGACACAAAACCTCGCATGCCTATTAAACTTAGTTCATTCTAAATTTCGTTAAAAATAATTATTAAAATTTAATTTATTTTAAATTTCGCTAAAAATATTTTGTTACGCTTGCGATGAATTTTATAAAAATATTAAAATCTTTAGAAAAATATAAAAGCTGTTGAGTTAACGCGCCGCCACTGCCCTCATCCCAGCTCAAAGCTCTCCTACGCTACATCCCCAGCGGCTTACAACTTTCGTGTTTCGGTAGAAGTCATCAACCAATACCGTGATCTCTTCCCCACCACGGCGGAAGAGTATTAGTAAAACGATCGGTAGAGCCCGCTGTAATCTCTTCTGATTTTGATGGCACCAAATATTAGACGTCCATTAATTCTTCGCAAGTTGCTAAAACTTCTGATGTTTTCAATTACGATATTATTAGCAATCTATAAGACCACTTTTTAAATGATGGTAAACTTGAACATTTGAATTCTTGGTGAGGATTTTTCTCAGTTTTCAATGTTTATTTATTGACTAGCCGTAACCCGTCATAAATGACGTTACATTTACATGTCGATTCCTAAAAAATAAGTGTTTATTAAAAATGATTAAAAAATTAACAAAAGAATCTACGGACAGACAGACAACGTAGTTGTTATTATTGGGATTATCTTTTCTTAAAACAATGCCTACTTAAATATGTACATATAATTATAATTGCATAAGTATTCCAATTCAGAATATACGTTATAATCATCTCAAGAATGTACCTACTTCATTTGTTGGGTACAAAAGCAAAGGCAGCAATATTCAAAGAAAATTAAATGCGGTCATGGATGATTACGAATCAATGCATAATATAAAATAAAGTGTATGTCCGTATGACCAGGCCAACCTTGAGAACTACTGAATAGTTTTGTATGCGTTTTTTACTACTATGAAGATACAGGAAGATTTTTAGGAGCATAATATATACATATAGGAGCTTAGCATCAACGGCATAAGCGAATCAAGTTGGGAAAAAATTAATTAAATTAGTTTAATTAGCCCAATCCGTTAGAGATACAAAAAAATCGTAAAGAAAAGAAGTGGTTAAAATTAAATTATCTACAAAAACGTCAGTGGTAGAATATTTTTATCTTTTATGGATAACTTACACCAACCATTTTTGTCTATAAAATTTCATCAGATGTGTAACTAAGATAAAATGGTTAACTTTCCAGCAATTCTGAACAATTCAGTATTAATCCTTGTCAAATTAAACATTTTATTAACCTTAAGCTTTTAACGTAGATCAAATATGTCCTGTAAACCAAATCATTAAGTGAAATATCTTGGAAAATATGACGAGATTAAACCATACCGGCCGGATGCGTGATATTATAGGAAACATTATTTTGAAAGGGATATAGGTATACATTAAATCTACATATATTTCAGTATATTCTAAATCAGAAATCTTCGATGACTGCATTCAAAACACTTTTTTATTTTTTTGGATATTGCTGCCTTTGCTTTTATACCCCACATTTGAATATAAACGCCTGGAGAAGATGTGAACGACATTGTTCTCTTCTGAATATTTTGATTACATTTTAAATAATTATTTTTTAAGAACACAATACTGGATTATACCCCCAGAGAGAACATTATAAATCAAGGTATATAATAGTTGTCTCGATAGACAGATAGAAATGAAGCTATTCATACGAGAAAGTAGACATGGAAGTCTTTTTTGGGTGTTTATAGGACTACCCACCTATCGTACAGCAAGGTTTAAGTGATTCTACTCAAGATTGAATACAACTACCAAATTTTTGGACGTTGTATTTAAAAACTAACATATGTACAACTCGTATCACATTTGAGTTTTTATTTAACGCTATCTGTGGTTGAAAATTGATTTTTATTTTGGATATTGGTGGATAAAACGAGATTTCTATTTTTTGACGAGATGTTTTAAAGTGTTATTATTTTTAGTGATGTAACAGTGAGTTGTGATTAAGATTAAGAATAAAAAATCAAAACGTTATTAACCAATTTTGTGTATACTTATTATTTTCAAATTTGTTCATTATAAAATGATCATTCTTTATTTCTTAAAAAAAAATATGTTTGTAACCTACTTAAGTTAATCTACAACGCAGTTAATACCTACCCGGATAATCGAAAGTAAACTTTTTTAAATTTCGTCCTTAAATTAGCTAAATTCAAACGTGTATTCCGAGAAATGAAATATCGTATATTATTTTTGGTGGATGTTTTAAATTCAGCCCAAAGCCCTCGCAGCCAATCGTCGAAAAACACTTTAAATACAATAATTAATTTAAATTTTCTTTTAACTTTCTGGGTACGTGAAAAATATCAGTCCTTCGGGGAAATCACGTTCAAAGGACTGGAAACGACTGGCTTGAAAGTTTAAAATTAATTTTATTAGGAAGAAGGACTGCGGGGCTTTGGATTTAAAACAAATTAGAAAACAATCCAGAAAGGATTATAAATACTATCTAATTACAGTTTGCAAATAATATATAATCCTTGTTTCATCTTTTAATTTTACCCTTAATAAAGCTTGAAATTCGCCGACTTAACTGATTTCTTGATATTTAATCTAGATAAAGAATATTGAAGCTTCGATCTTATAATTGATATTTTAATTTTTTACGTTTATTTAGAGCCCCAGGAAGTTCTGTCCTAGAAGGTTTTCTGACTTACAAAGGAGTTTTTTCTATCCTTTGATGTTCGACCACTAGGTTTCTCGAGGTCTTCCGATTCTTGGGCGATATCAAAATATACAAAAAAAAATTGGACGCGTACTTTTGTCCTTGACCTCTAAATTGGCAAAAACTGATTATTTTTATTATATAATTTAAAGTATACTTTAATATAATATTTATTTTTGTAACTACTTAAATTCTTATCTTAATTTTGTATGTATATTTTCTTTTATTTTTCTTTTCTTTTAGATTTAGGTATTCCTATGATTTCCTTTACTATTATTGATCTACTTTCATTCTTATGCTTATACTTTCTTTAATTGTCATTTTTTAATATTACATAAATATCCAATGAGAATAACTGCCACAGAACAGGTTTTTACCTAGTGGGGCAGTTATTAGTAACTTGTATTAACAAATGTAAATAAACAATAAAATAAACAAACAAATAAATAAACTTTTGTACGCGCGTTAGAAGTTATATTTCTTTGGTATACATAAAAAAATATTAAATATTCCAAATCAAAATATACAACACATAATAAATTGCCATCAACGAATTAATATCTAAAATACACAATAAATACATCCCTACTTATTTTCTGGTAGTTTTGATATATTTTTAATATCATTCTCTTGATAATGATATGAACCTCTGGCACACATGATATAAAATGTATATTTTGTATCATGTATGCCAGAGGTCCAGAGCCAAAATGTTTATTTTGATCAATCTCTGAGGCATAACAACCACCACACTTGGCCACAATTTTACGGTATTCATGTTACTCCGCGTCAATAATTGTTACCAATATTATTTTGTTTGCTTGTCCGCCACTTGCTCTGTACACTAGTGATGTTCTCTCTATACCGATTACTATAATGTATCACTACATCACATTGAAGTGTACACTTCACACCTTTTGAAATGTAGTGCACAATACAAACTACACACACTTCAAAGTTATATTAAAGTACGTACTTTAAATAGTATATTTAATTTGAAAGTGTACACTACAAAGTACATACTTCAAATAGTACACTTTATTTTCAACTGCACACTACTAACAATTTATTTCAAATAGCGTACTTTTTTATATGTGAAATTTTTGGAAACTAAAGCAACCTCCCCCCCCTATGGTTTTTTGGGATAGAATGGATTTGAAAATATTGTAATAGCACACTTTTCCATGAAGCACTTCTTGTAGGTGATTTTAGTAGAGATGCAATTTTGTAGTACTACAATTAGTTCACTTCATTAGTACTATAATTTTGTTGTACTACATTTAGTTCACTTCATTTAGTTTAAACTTTGTAGTCTCCAAACTGGTGATCGCGAGTGTGTTGTAGTCTTCATTTTGAAATGTAGTTTTTCACTTCACTACTGTACACGCTTAATCCATGTGCAGGTCGTTTGCTAATTCACACACAATCGCATTGCATTGATACTTTGAATAGATGCATGTTTCTACCACTTTACACAATAACACAAAATACTAAATCAACAAAACAAAACATATCGACACAAGACCGCTTTATATGCGCTCCTATAGGAGCAGGGTGCTGGAGCAAATATTCCATTACAATATTTATGGGTACCCCTAACATAGAAAATATAAAAAAAGATTTAGTGTGGGGAAATAAAAGTCAAAGAAGTCGATTTGTTTCAGTGTGAGGGCAGTGTGTTGAAGAATATTTTTTCGCTAACTCGCCCGAGGGAAGAACGCGCGGTTCCCTTCTGTTCCCTCCGCACGGACCGTAATCGGGCAGTGGACCAAAAATTTGGGTCTGCCTGAAATTTCTCTCCTGAAAGAATTCTTGAAAGAAAAGTCCGTAGCACTAAATTTACGTCACCTCCAGTTCCGAACATCTTTGGATGATATTCGAGACAGTCTGTGATTTGCTGTTGAAACCGCGTCAATTTATTAATTTAATATCAATGCTAATTTTCATATACAGGGTTATTTGGAAAACATGAATAATCTCGCAGGACTATATTTCTGCCGTGATTGTGAGTCGAAAATGTTCAAGCTATCATGACCTAATATCTATAATTATGGAGATATGCGAAATCAAAGTTTGCATTTTTTTTCAATATTTTTGACTTATTTTTTGTAAAATGTTGGACTATCATTACAGTAACTTATATCGATTTCGAAATTATTTTTTTTTTAATTTAAGTTAAATAAAATGATAAAACCCTGAAAATTTCCCAATTGAAATGTTTTCCAATTGGAATTCGAAGGTTTATTTTTTTTGTTTGACTTGTATTAAGATGAATGAATTTTTTTACATATTGGATATAAATTACTATAATGATAGTTTTACAAAAAATAATTCAGAAATATTGTAAAAAAAAATGCAAACTTTTATGTCGCATATCTCCATAACTATTGATATTAGGTCATAATAGCTTGACTATTTTCGACTCATAATCAAGGCAAGAATATAGTCCTGCGAGGTTATTAATGTTTTCCAAATAACCCTGTATATGTGTAAATATCTAAACTCACCCCTCTCAAATTGCGCACTAGTGAATAATGAAAAAAAATACTGTGGTAACTGTATATTTCATTCA
>JADDOH010012805.1:0-17733 GCA_016648135.1 Agrypnia vestita
TACAATTGTGTAAAGTGATCACTTAAGCCAACCATAAAAAGACAGGTCATAAGTCCTGTGTACACCCAAATGACTTCTATACCTACTTTCCCATAATTAATACAGTTTCGTCTCTGTGAGATATCTATAATATACACTAATCAAATCAATATACATGTATAAGCGTGAACATCATACTGAAGCAAGGTGTACTATGATTCAGTAAAGAATCGAAATCCTATCGGATTTATAAACTTTATAAAGCTATGGTGTAAAATGCAATGAAGATCTTCAACGAAATGCAAGAGGCAATGAGAAAGGAACAAAAAATATTGAAATTTAAAATAAAACTTCGAAAATATGTGTTGTGCAAGTTAGATATTGATCTATAAAAATAATAATAAAAATGGATAATTTCCATAGCGCCATTTTCGTAAAAAAATCACCTCAAGGACGCTTTATACTAACATTATTTAGTTTGTTTAATCTTACACTAGTATTTAATTTGATGGAAAGGATTTTACAAAAAGGTGCGTTTTAAGTCTTTTTTAAAACTGTTTCTGATGCACTGTTCCGTATTAAATATAGAGGTATCTTACCAGCTGCGAAATCTATGTATACTATTTCATGAGAAGGACTACAGATGTCTCTAGCACAGTCCCTTTAAATATATAAAAGGTTTCAGATTTGTAACATATATACAAAAATTTGATAATTTGTGGATGTTATTATTAATTGTTATGTTAATTGGTGAAAGTTGCATTGTGGTGTGAATTGATCGCTTAAATCAGCCAGGTCATGACAGGTCGTAAACCCTGGGCCACCCTATAAAAGACTTTCATACACGTTCTTCATATAAATTGCTTCGTCTCTGCGAGGCTTTTATAATTTATCTTCATTGATGTCATTGTGTTTTTATTATATCGTATACTGGGTGTCTCGCAGCGAGTAGCAAAAACCACTGGGGAGTCTTCTTCATTCAGTATTTACACTTTGGGTGAAATTTTAACAAATGAGATGATTATATTATTATAGGAGATGAGCGAAATCAAAAAATTTTGGATTTTTTAAAAATATTTCTGACTTATCTTTTGTAAAAAGTTACACTATTTTGAAAATAATATTAGAAAATCATTCCCTTTGATACAAGTGATTGATTGACGGGAATTCCGGGATCGAATCCCGCTGAGGTCACAATAGCAAGTTATTCTCAAGCCTAGGCCTACGAAGCGTCAAAAAATTGAATGTTATTTCAGAAGGTCTCAGAAAACACAGAGACATAGAGGCCCTGAAACATACAGACTTTGGAGACTAGGGAATGCAATCCCGAATCGGGATTGCCCTTTTGGGATCCCTCGAGATTAGAATTTCCCTACCTACGAATCGGGATCCCAAATACTTTTGTGTTTTTTTATTTATTTATAGAGCTGAATAGCAATTAACGACAATGCCTTGCATTTTTATATCAGCAATTTCAATAAAATGTTCATTATTAATCATTGCATTAAAGTTTTTTTAGGCGTTTTTCCAAGCATCAATCACTCAATGTAGTAGAGTTAGTAGTAGTTTTTATTACTATATTAGGTTGATAAAATAAAGCAAATATTATTTAATGCTATTTTCATTATTTGAATGTGACATGAACATAAGTTTTAAGTACTTCCTAAAAGCTTTATAGACTTACGCCGACCGCACACTGGATGCGTTTTCGTACGAAATTGAGTAGTACGTATACGTACGAATACGCAAGTACATTCCTGACTTTCCAAGTAGTATTGAACATCGCACACTGCACAGTAGCCGGCAAACATCTTGAAATTTTACGGCGTAGTGGGGGGAAGTTTGCGCATATACCTTTCCACCAAAGAGACGCAAATTTTGCCTTCTGCGCATTCCCCCACTACGTCAAAGAATTTCAAGAAGTTTGCCGGCAACTGTACACGATTTAGTAGTGCGTGTACGTATAGATGCGACGTCCGACACGATCCGGATTTGTTCGGAAATTTTTGCGATTTCGTACGATGGATATTGAAAATTTTGTCAACTTGACAAATGTTTGTGGGACCAAAGTGATTCAACTACGTGACCATCAGCGCAGATCATGGCGGAAAATCTCTAAAGAAGTAAAAAAAATACGTGCAAGTTAAATAATTTGGTTTTTAATGAAGGTGAGGTATAATTATAAACACGTACTTCGAACAAAAAAACTTTTAAATATTTCTCCGATGTTATGAGCTCTCGTTGCACTTCGATTCTCCTCAGCATTTGTGAATCTAGACAGTCATGAAATTTGTCATTATTTAAGTCTGCCATAATAGAGTTTTCCAAAAGATACAGATTATTCATTTGGCACAAACGTTATTGGAGAAATGCGCACAGTAACTGATCGTGACAACGCAAGACGCAATCAATGTGCGCGCTCCAATACGTACGAAAGTAGTCGTACGAATACGTACGTAATAATTCGTATCCAAAGTGCGGCCGGCCTTATACAATTAAACATACAAAACATTAAAAATGCTAATCAATCCCGATTTTTCGGTTCGGGATTGATCTCGTAAAATGTCTCGAGATCTCGCGGGATCGGGATTGCATCCCCTAATGGAGACCCTGAAACCTAGAGACACCTTCTTCCCTGTGTCTGCCGGAAAGGTCAAACAATGACTGCCACGCCTCCCCGCCGAAGCAGCCCTGCCGATGAGGCATCTACCATACCACTGGATACTACAACTTCTTGTGTTACATTTTTTTTCTTGCCTTGGATCTAGTTTCAGAGACTCCCGGGCCAGTGTGAACGAATCTCTTTGACCGGTCGACGATCTCTCAGAGGGAACAATCGAGAATGCTCAATGGAGGCTTCTTGCGCAGGCTGTATCTATCCCAAATGTCAACAACACCCCCTGGTAATAAAAAAAGCTAGCTACCACTCCGGGAGACATTAAAATCATCACAAAACTAAAAACAAGGCGATCATAAATTGGGTGGAAAACAATAACTATTTAATCTATGCTTGAGTATAATTCAAATTTTATAAATTAAGATCAATTATATGGGAAGGTATTCATGGAAGTACTTTTTTGAGCGTCTGTGATTGAGGGTTTAAGACCTGGAATAGGCTGGCTTAAGCGATCACTTTACAGTTACACAATATAACGTTAATAAAAATAATATATATTTTAATTTAATTAATATAAATTAATTTTGTTTAAACCACTTATTTATTGAAAAAAATCACATGTTTCGAAGCCAATGGCTTCTTCGTCAGGAAAACAAAAATAATATTTAAAAATCGAAGTATAGATCAAAATATTAAAAAGTTATATATGAAAAATGATAATATAAAGTACCTAATTAACATAAAAATAAATTTAAAAGATAGATTATTTGCAAATAGTTATCTTTTAAATTTATTTTCATGTTAATTAGGTACTTTATATTATCATTTTCAATATATAACTTTTTAATATTTTGATCTATACTTCGATTTTTAAATATTATTTTTGTTTTCCTGACGTAGAAGCCATTGGCTTCGAAACATGTTGATTTTTTTCAATAAATAAGTGGTTTAAACAAAGTTAATTTATATTAATTATAATTATGTTACCACAAAATAAATTTGCTACATTTGAAGAGAAAGTATTTTAATTTAATTTAATTGATTACATTGTACATAACGGTGTTCATTGCATACATATTTGGGGTATAAAAGCAAAGGCAGCAATATCCAAAAATTTATTTAAATTCAGTCAATGAGGTTTACTTACTTAAAATGTACTGAATTCTAGATTTTATGTCTCTGTTCCTTCCAAAATCACGTTTTCTTTAAACTTATAGGCTATGTTTCCCAATAAATTTCGAATTCAGTACGTTATAAATTAGAAATCCTCGATACCTGTACTCAATTTTTTTCGGATATTGCTGCCTTTGCTTTTATATCCCACATATACATTTGAATAGGAGAACGAGAATATTAACGCTGAACCACTTTTAATAGCGAATTTTATTTTCGTGTTTAAAAGTGGGAGTATTGTCATGTACTGGTTTATCTGGAAAACATTAATAACCTCGCAGTACTATATTCCTGCTTTAATTATGAGTGAAAAATGTTCAAGCAAACATGACCTAATATCAATAGATCTATGCGACATTTCAGTTTGCATTTTTTTTCGATATTTCTGAATTATATATTGTAAAATGTTGGACTGTCATTACATTTTTATTACGAAAATTGATTATTGATTGATTACGAAAAATTCATTCGTTTTAATACAAGTTAAATAAAAGGGAGAGATCTAGTAGAGTATTGTTAAAATAAATTTGTTATTAAAAAAATTCTTCTTCATTTCAAAAAACGTCATTTTTTGTGTACACCAATGTCCCATTATATTGTCGAATCTGCAAAAATAATGTTTTCGTTTTACTTTCTTAAACCATGGAATTTACCGTATATTTTTGGACAATTTTAACAAAATTTTTAATTTTTAATTAAAAAAGCATATATTAAAGTCAAATTAAACATTTTTAACATTATCCGAAAATATAAAGTAAATTGGATGGTTTAAGAGAGTAAATCGAAAATAAAATTTTGCAGATTCGACGGTACACGTAGGGACCGTCGATATAAAAAAAGAAAATTATAAATTATTTGATATTATTTTATTTATTATATATTTGATAAATCTTAAATAAAATTATTTGAATATCTTAAAAATAATTTTGAAATATCAAAATGCAACACTTAACGGTAACAGTAAAATTATAAATATTTAGGAACAAAAAGCTTCAATAGCCGGTGTAGGGATACACAAATGAAAAAGATAACTGAGATCAAACATAAAAAAAATTAAATGAACACTACAAAAACACTATTAAGCAATAACTTTTAAATATATGTACCTACAAATGTATACAAAACAAGTAATAACGTAAAAGTGTAAGTTCATCTTTAAGTACAAGAGTTATTGTCTTTTTATTTATATATTTTTTTCAATATATGGCATAGAAGTACCTTTTACATAATAATCTTTTTCTTCTTCTTCAGCCTTCATCTCTCCACTGCTGGATACAGGCCTCTTCTATACCCTTCCTTCCTTCCTTGTTATTTGCTAGTTGTAGCTATTTCTTCCCCCCCACAGCGGCTATATCGTCGGCCCATTTCTTTGAGGTCTTCCGACGCCTCTTTTATTCTCCCAAGGCTCCACTTCTGAATCTTGTAGCATCTTGCCTTGCAACATGCCTGCCCATTGCCATTTTAGCTTTGCTACACGATCCACGATTTCCACTACTCTTGTTCTGCGCCTAATTTCATCATCTCTTAGGCTTATTCCAAGCATGGATCTCTCCATGGATCGTTGCGTGCTTTTGAGCTTTTCTATACTTTTCTTTGTAAGGGCCATCGTCTACACTCCATACGTCATCACTGGCAGTATGCAAGTTTCAAAGGATTTTTTTTAGGGTAATTGGGATCTCTTTGTTCTTTAAAATATGTTTGACATAATAATATATACAAAAAATCCAAAGAGTAGAAAAGCAAAAAATTGCAGAATTGACAATATAGTATAGATAGTTGTTTAAAGTTATAACAGTAATTTAGAAAAAGGAGATGTGAAGTATATACATGGTTAAACAAATAGGAATAATAATTTGTTTGTGATTGCATTATGAATTCAGGACGGCAGGGTGTAGAGCTTTTAGTAACGTATCTTTATATTGTGCTAAATTGAAATTAAAAATATCAGAGATATGCGCATAGGCGCATTTGGAGAAGTATAGCGATGCAATTTATGTATCCTTATAGTTTTAATAGACCAGCAAAAAATGTAATAAAACTTTAATATTAAATAAACAAAAATATGTCTAGTGTATTCCATTGTCCACGAGTTTTCCGACATGTCCTAATATAAAGAAAAAACGCAATACATATTTTTTTAAATAATCCGGTACGTACACAAAGTCAATTGAATCTTTAAGTGGAAACAAGTCTTTATTTAAACAAATATTAGTCGAATTATTTTAGGCCATTTCCTTTACTAGTATTCTGAAACTTGGTACGAAAATAGGATTAATTTACGGCAATCAAGTGCAGTGAACCCGCGACCTTTGGATGCACAGGCGTGGCAAGCACCCACTCAGCCACCAAGCCAGTTATTCTCTACGAAGTCTACTTAGATTGATAAAAAAGGCGGGAGACTTGCATATGTCTAAATAAATTAATAAGAATTTACCATACTTTCATATATTCTAATGTTAAAATGTACATATATTAATAAACCACAGTAGTTATGTTAAAAATTATTCAGAATATTTTGAGTATCAAAAATATAGATAACTCATTATCAATAGTGACATCTGTATTGGATTATGGGAATGAAAAAGCTTTGGACTGCAGGTGGCGGTAGTAAAAATACAACTCACATACGAAACAAGTTGTGTGAGTTAAACATATATACAACTTAAAATTTGTTAGTGTGGTAGTCTATCATGTGTGGAAATGGTGAACATTACATTTTGTTAAGTGATCACTTAAGCCAGCCGTACGATAGTTTGTAAGCGCTATGAACACCCGAAAAGACTTCCATACCTACTTTCCCATATAAAAATATAGCTTCGTCTCTATGAGACATCTATAATATATGTCGATTAAAAATTATATTACATTCAATATAGTGCGCATGCAGCTAGTGGGATGGTCAAGTTCAGCAACAGGAAAGAAATTAATTTTATTTTTTATTTTTTGCATTTTTAAAATAAAATTTTAAAACAAATTTAAAAAATTTGCATTTTTAATATTTTATCTTAAATTTATTTATTCGGAAAACCAACAGCTAACAATAATTAAATAAATACAAAGAATGGTGAAAACATAAAAGGCAATTATAGGTTTTCACTGGTTGTAACATATTATATAAACATATATTCGTAAAAAAACGAAATTTAATATTTATCTGGCAGAATACTATGAAATATTAAAATCTTAATAATATGTTAATTATTGTGATAGGAATATTAGGGTCCGTTCACTTTATGAAAGCCACTTGCATTAGTGTGAGTGATGATACCCTCTGTGACACGTAAATTGTGTAGTGGTATTCCTTTTTTAAAGCTACTCCATTGTCCACTCCAGTATCACACTGGCAGTCACGCGGAGCGGTCGTTTCTTTGATTAATATTTTTTATATATTATTTAAAGACTAGCTGTTCATACCCGGCGTTGCACGGGTTAAGGATTAAGTTGAAAATAAATTTGTTAGGGTAAACAAAGGTTTGATTCGAACGATATAGATTTGCATCAAAATATATCAGAGGGAGGGTAAAAGGTAAAAGGGGAGGGAGGAAATGTCACTTTTGTTACCTGCCGAGTCCTAAAGAATAAGTCTCCAAATTCTGAGTCTGATCGGTCAAACGGTACAGATTTGCATCGAAAATATGTCAAGGGGGGAAGGGGTAAGAAAATAGCGGGAAAATGTCACCTATGTTACCCGCCGAGTCTTAAAGAGTAAGTTTCCAAATTTTGAGCCCGATCGGTCAAACGGTATAGATTTGCATCAGCCATAAAAAATGATGTGCTTTTGTTATATATTTCAGCCACCAGTTAACTGGGAGAACAGCGTTATCGTGATAACGTTAGTGATGGACATTATTAAAAAAGGATTTATGCTTTTTTGCTTCTTATAGCTCATTATTATATTATATCACATTATTATTTGAGCATTCTGGTAGCGTTGGTGTCGTACATTGTTACGTAGAGAATTATATATTTTGATTAATGATGACATGCCAATGACATATAGTAGGTAATGGATTCACTTATTAGATTTAATTTTCAATAAGCTGAAATATTTAATCTAACTTAGAGTTGTTTATTTAAAAAAAGCATATAATGTTTTCATTTTATTTAATACAAATTTTGAAATAATTAATTTTGAAAACGGAATGAGTTTTTTATAATAATTGTACTACCTTTGCTTATTTTAGGTTTAGAAACTAAAATAATATTTATAATTTATTTATTTTTTGCGTCTGTCATTTACTAAAAAGAAATAATATTATTGTTTTTATAATCGCACTGTTACTCAAATGGAAGTGGCTTTTCTAAAGTGAACGGACTCTACGAGATATATCTCTTATTTATTTCGGTTTCTTTTCAAAATATATGCTTTGAAAAAGTCATGCTTCTTGTTCTCACTGCACGCCCCTGAATATTAACATGGTATATAATATACAGGGTGTATTATATAAAATCAAGATCAACTTTCATTTGAGTACTAAGCGTTTTCACACATCCATTTTGTTACACATCCTTGGCGATTGATTAGTTGAAGTGGATATTGCTACCTTTGCTTTTATACCCCTTCTTCTTCTTCCTTGCACTCTCCCAACTCATTGCCTAGGTAGGCTGTTGGGGTCAGCTCTTCTCGTTCTCAGGCTGTGTCTTCTTCGGTTCTGGGTATCGCTTTCGTCCAGGCCGTTCCTCTATAGAATTTTGAAGCATTGAATCATCCAGGAGTTCCTCTGGATGATTGTCGACGAAACTCCTTGGACATTGCCTTCTTCACGTCTGGTGGTCTCCGTCTTATTTGCCAATACCATCTCAACTGCCGTTCCTCCAGCTTACTGTGAATTCGCGAACTTTTAATCCTATCTTTTAGTGTTACTCCTGCCGACCATCTAAGCATTCGCATTTCTGCTGTTTCGAGTTGCCTAGAGTAGGAGTTGTACACAGTCCAGAATTCGGAGCCATACATTATTGCGGGTCTAACGAGAGTCTGGTATATCTTTCCTTTAAGTTTAAAGGCATTTTCGGGTCACAGAAGATTCCTGTCACGGATCTAAGTTTCATCCCTCCCACACCTATTCTATGATCATCATCAGCTGCACATCCTCGGTCCCTGTTAATGAGTGAGCCCAGATTCTTGCTAATGGCTTTTGTACCCCTCATAGGTTTTATATATAAAACCATGTGTAACAAAAACCAGAGAACAAAGTCATCACTATCAATGATAATAATATTGAAATAGTAGACGAATATATGTACCCAAAACACAAGATAAAAATGAACAAAGATAACCAAACAGCAGAATTGCAAAGACGACAATGAATGAGCTGGGCTGCTTTTGACAAACTCAAACAAATGTTCAAGAACAAAGAGATCCCGATTAGCCTAAAAAGAAAAGCCTTTGAATTATGCATACTGCCAGTGATGACTTACGGAGTGGAGACTATGACCCTTACAAAGAAAAGTGTAGAAAAGCTCAGATGCACGCAACGATCCATGTAGAGATCCAAGCTTGGATTAAGCCTAAGAGAACGCGCAAGAACTAGAGTAGTGGATATCGTGGATCGTGTAGCGAAGCTAAAATTGCAATGGGCAGGGCATGTTGCAAGGCAGAACGCTACAAGATGGCCTCCCAGAGTTCTGAAATGGAGACCTTGGGAGAATAAAAGAGGCATCGGTAGACCTCAAAAGAGATGGACCGACGATATAGCCGCTGTGGGGGGGAAAGAAATGGCTACAATTAGCAAACAACAAGGAAGGATTTAAGGATATGGAAGAGGCCTATATCCAGCAGTGGAGAGACGAAGGCTGATGATGAGGAAGAAGAAGAACCAAAATATTTTTATTGCACCTCGAAAGCAGTCGTATTTTGTGCACGTCCAAACCGGCGTTCAGTTCGCCACGAGAGCGGGCCGAATCAGCTGTTGCGATGGTTCAAAAATAATCGGGTAAAACGAGTTTCATAAATCAGGTCTAATGGTTCGGGGCCTGGTTTTGTAGCAGTCTTGTAATGTGTAATGCCCGTATTATTTAATATAATCGCCTCCCGGCGCGATAAATAATAAATGGCTAAACGCATTTTTCCGAGCTGTCCACACAAAATAAACACACACATCCGGAGTGGAACAGCTTTAACATCTTCCGCAATATTCACGGCGGTCGCAGCCGCAACAACTCCAACTCAAATTCGTAATAATTAGTTAATTAGGATAAACTATAGAAACCTCACACAGTATATATATATATATGTATGCATATATTATATATGTTTAAATATAAGTTTTCGCGAAAAGGTATATGCATTATGAAAAGGTTATTTTTCGGGAACTTCGCGGATTTGCAAAAAAATATATATTTAATTTTCGTGCTACATTTCGGTTACGCTGGGATAACCATTCTCAAGCTGGTCTCTCTGACAATTGAGAGATAACTATTCGATTTCTCAGACTTCGCCGTAGGGGTGGTGGTAATGGTGGCAAGCGCGGGGGCGGGCTAATTACTTTCTCTTTTCTGATCGGTGGCGTGGCGTATATATATATATAGCTTGTCTCTTGACAATTAAAAGAGATTGAAATAAGAAGTGATAACAAATTTAGTGTTTGGTGATCAGGACAAATTACTGAACACACCTTCTGGCGTAAACAGTAGCTGCAATTAATTAAGAATACTTATAGAAATCTCACAGAGACGAAGCTATCTATCTATATATGAGAAACGTCTTTGAAAATCTCTTAATCTCTTATACTCTGCACAATGCAACGTTCACCAATTTCATCGCAAGAACATCCGCACATTATCAAATTTTTAAAAGTTTTTTTTTAAATAGAGATGCGAACACGGAATGCGTGTGGCATGAATATTCTCACTATTCTCAAACTAAGCCAACATACTGTGCTATGAAAATAGAACTAACTTGCTCGAACTACCGACCACCGGAGCACAGCGCTAGTGCTGTAACCACTACATCAACAAGCTACTCATTCAGCTACAGTTCTATATATATGTTAGAATTCTTGGAACCTTCCGTGTGTTTGATTGGTCTATGCTGGAGACATCTGCATTATTTTCTTATTAACTAGTTAGTACATATAGATTTCGCAGCTGGTAATGATACCTAATTATGATTACACTTTTCGAAGCGCAGAAAGACCCCTGTGTGTAGTTTTCTAGCATATTCTGCCGTGTGTATCTGACCTCTCTGGCTGAGGTTTCGGATCCCATTGGAGGATTCATCATCAGGGCTGATGTGGAGAGTATGTGTTGAGGTTAAGGTTAAGCATTGGCTTGCAATGCCATGCCGAAATATTGCAAGTCAATACTTATACACTGATTCTGAGGGGTCGCGAAAACCTCGTTCGTTTAGCGTTTCCGCTCTGAAAAATCTTTGGAAATATCGGAGCGCTTGTTTATGTGCATCATGATTATTAGCAGTGAAACAATGCCCATGCTATTATTAATTAATTATTATTATTATTATTAATTATTTAATGTGCTGTTATCATCAAAATTATTGCAAAAATCAATAAAAATTCTTAATAATTTTTGAGTGTGTCCAAAATTTACTACACTGTGTAAGATCACTTAAGCCACTTACAACAGGTCATTAGCCCTGTAAATATCCAAAGAAGACTTCTGTACCTTCATATTTTCCCATATAAATAGTTTAGTCAGTGAGAGATCTATAATTTATATTAATTAGTAAAAAATTATCAACCCATCAAAAATACTGAATTTTATGTTTGAATTTCAAGTTTACGTTAGTTAATCTTTTACGTCATCCTCAAAACGGGTAATTATCTTCGAAAAACTATTATTAAACATAAAAGTAAATTATTTTTTACATTAACACACATTACAATACGAACGAATTCCTTGTTTTTGTTAATGCAAATGATCTACGGTCTTTATCTAATTGCTGACGGTTTATATAATTTGCTAAATTTTCACGAAATGCCAATCAATATTTAACATTCAAAAGTGTGTAAACAGCATTTTGATATGAAACATTAAGGCGGCACATTCGCTGCAAATGCATATTTCGGCGATTTTTTACGAAAATGTGGGTTTTTATTATTCATTTATATCAGAACGTATATATCTAAAACTGCAATTTTTGGAGCAATAACTTAGATAGAACCTTTATTATTATTAAAAATATATTCTATTTATTCCCGTATTTTGAGGCATTACTCACTTAATAAAAGTTAGTTTTTTTTATAAAAACACTATAATTATTATTTAAAAATAAAACTTCCAATGTATGAAATGCGCCAATAAATGACACCGCTGCCGACGGCATTCTGTTTTATAATTACGTCATTTATTGACACATTTCATGCTTTGGAATTTTTATTTTTAAATATTAATTAAGGTGTCTTATTAAAAAAAAAACTTTTATAATGTGAGTGAAGCCTCAAAATACGGGAATAAATAGAATATACTGTATAAAATCATCGCTTTATATAAATAAAAAGCGTTTTAAAATCAAGAAAAAACGTATAAATTTCTTGCAAATTTAAAACATTATAACATTATTAATACTGAATATTTCTTAATTTTCTTTGTACGAATTCTAGATAATGAAGTATACTTTATACGTATAAAAAACATATTATGCGTACATATAAATATACATTAAAAATTAGCGCCGCCTAGGGCACTGAAAACGATTTTTTGGCCGCGGCATGTCGATTAATGCTTACATTTTATTGATTATTGTAAATAATGTCCAGTTTATTATTTTTATATAATACCAAAGGTTTTATCTAAGAACTGCCCTAAAAATTGCAATCTGGAGTATACATTCTGATATAAATGAAATAAAAAAAAAACGCATTTTCGTAAAAGAAACGCCGAAATATGGATGTGCAGTGAATGTCCAGCCTTAAATGCAATCTCAATGTTTCATATCAAAAATATGTAACGAAAAATTCTTCTTCTTCTTTTTTCTCATTTATTAGATCTTTGACCTGTGTCGACAGGTGCCAGTCCTAGTCTTGCGACAAGGACGTCCAGTCTCCCAGGCGGTCGGCGCCCCCTGGGAAGTCTCGCCTGGTCCATTCTCTCTGCATGGTCCCTCCAGAAACGCCTTCTCTGCCTGCTCCATCGTTCAATGCCTTCGACATCGCAGGTTTCTCGGATTTCCGCATAGGGTTCTGCAACGAGAAATTGACCAAACAAATTAGTCATACTCGTCACCGCGGTGACTGCAAACATTTTTCAGTACACACGTCTTCTAGCGCTTGTTGACGAACATCAGTGATCATATTATCGAGATAGATAGAAAAATATGATGTACAGTGAAATAAGGATCTAATGAAAGGACAGATGAAATAAGTAAGAAAGAAGGATTATGGTTTTAGATAGGCTATAAATGTAGGAATAATGTATTTATATTAGAACATCTAAACATTAGAACTTGACGCTCGCCTAGTGGTCTGGTGGTCGGTGGTCGGTGGTTCGAGCCCCATTCCAAGACATCGGCAAGTTTGTCCTATTTTCAAAGCAAAGCGTTTAGCTTATTTTTAAAATAGTAAGAATATTGATTCGACACCCATCTCTATTTTTTGGGAAGCGAAGCCTGCAATCGGCTGAAAATAAATGAAAGTAGACTGAATGCGGTGGAAATGCGGTTACTAAGGCGCTTGTGTGGAAAATCTTTGGTCGATAGAGTGAGGAAAGAATAAATAAGTATTGAATATAATGCTGGATGTAGTATGGTAGACAGAATAAAGAAATGAGTACTGAGATGGTTTGGTTGAGATGTAAAACGTAAGAGCGAGGAAAAGATGGTTAAGAAAATATATGGGGCGAGTGTTGAAGGCAACAGGAATAGAGGGCGTCCTCGAAAGACCTGGCATCATCAGATACAACAAGTATTGGAGGATGGCCCTGTTAAAAGCCTCAACAACCGTAGCAAAAGTGATGTGACAAGATAGAAAAATACGGCGGTCTAACCTCTCTGTCTACCCCTGCGGGGAAACGGCGTGATGGTAAGTAGTTGGTTAGTTATAAATATCATATTAAGTCACATAAGGAAGTTGTTTTATCTGTTGTATCAATGATAGTATTGTTAATTGCAATAAAATGTTTTTTTATATTTATATTTGCAGTCTGAAACAATGTCTATAATGCTTTGCAAATGAAGAATATTGTACGTTCTAATGAATTGCGGAAACTTAGAGAAATAGTAGAAATTGCATTAAACAAATTTAAATGAATTATACTGCATGTTGAGATGATTCTATACCTATACCTCTAAAAAAATATCGGATACATACTACCGTATTTTGGTAGGAACCCTCCTATGTATTTGATCAAGCAGTAAAATCATTTTAAAAAAATGGTCATCTTGTTCGGATCTAAACGGCGTTTGAGTGGCTCTCCGATAGCAGCCTCCTGTCGCTATCAACTGTTTCATGAAATCGATCACATCTCTCCTTGCGGGGGCATTGACCCACGCTCATACATATATTAAACTTCTTTTACTCGTCACATATTGTGGGAAGATGCGGCCGACGCTTATCGCACGACACAAGTGTCGCGAGAGCCATCCCGCGATCTTGCCGGCGTCGTCCGATCTCGACAGTGGCGGCTCTGGCTCCCACATCCCCCCACGCTTAGGGGAGGTTTAATCAATTTGGATTATATTGAGTGGTCCGTCCGATACGCCGGATTTAATTTCAATACCACCCAAATATTCGATTGGGCAGTTTTTATTCATATAATTAATAAAAAAAACTAACTCATAAAAACCAAATTTTTATTTTACTCCCTTTCTTTGAAAATTAAGTTTACCATCATGTAATTAAATAATTGATTGACTGAAAATGAAACATGTCTAGAAAAATATCTGTGTCAAAGTATCTAAAAATATCTTTCTATCTCCATTTGAATTTTCTTTTCGTTTTATTTCCTCTTACATTCCTTTTGGCGAATGAAAATCTTAACAATTAAAGATGAATTAAAACATATAACATAACACTAAACTTAGAGGAATTTAATATATTTCTAAAATGTCAGATGTTTTGAGCTTTGATAAGACACTTCGTGCTTTGAAGATTAAATTCTAAAAACATTTGTCAGTCAATTTAATCAAGATTTTGATAGATTCAATTATCAGCAATATCGTAACTTATGAATTTCCAGCGTCAAATGATTTTAAATAGTCTGAATCAGATTTGAGTAATGTAGAATTATTCAAAACTATGCAGAAATCTAAAAGTTTAAATTATCATTTGATTTCTTCCCAAAAAACCGAATTTTGCTGTCATCTGTGAACCAATTGTCATAAATTTTCGAAATTCGTAGTGAAGTACCTATAATACCGACGGAGTAATTCAAATTTTAAATATTTCGTGACGTCATTAGGCCGCCGGTGGTAGTAATCAAACTTTTCTGTAATGATTCCAATTTGAAAAAAAAAACATTAAAATTTCTAAAAATCCAAAATAATAATATAATTATTAATTTTTTTAATGAAAATTTGATAGATCATTTTTATCATCGCCACGAGTCTGCTTGCAAAGTTTCAGCTTGTTTGGATCACGGGAAAAGGGTTAAAAATCGATTCAAAGTTTTTTCAGCAGACAAGCAAACAGACGCTACGAGTTAAAAGAAAGGGACTAATAAACTTAAGTTTTAACCACTTTTGTATTGAAAATATCAACATGTTTCAGAGCCCATGGCCCCTTCGTCAGGATACAATTGTATAGGAAAAATATATAGTACAATATATACAATATATAGGAAAAACATGTAGAAATTTTAAAGTTGTTAAGGAACACTTAAGGTGTTTAAATAGCAATAATTATTCTGAATTTACCAACCATCTTTTGGCTATGGATCATTCTTTTGATATTAATAAGGTTGCACAAATTTTAAATACAAATTATACAGAATTACAGTTTGATAAATTAGAAATTTTGGAAATAAGAAAAAGTGTCAATAGTAAATTGATTATTATAAATAAACAGGTCCTTTTTACAAATAATTATCTTTTAAATTTATTTTCATGTTAAGTACTATTACTTAGGTACTTTATTATTATTCATTTTCCATATATATATTTTTTAAATGTTTTGATTGTCTATTGATTGAATTTGATTGAATTTAATTTTGTTAGTATACAATTGTATCCTGACGAAGGGGCCATGGGCTCTGAAACATGTTGATATTTTCAATACAAAAGTGGTAAAAACTAAGTTTTATTTACATAAATATACTATTTACAAAATTATTTCGCTATATTTGAAGAAGTTTTTATTGATTTATAAAGTAGATATATTGAGATTAATTATGGTGTTGACCAAATGATCGCCGTATAAATAACCCATTTGATAAAATTTTTGTTTTTTGAAGATTGCTTACAAGACAGTTCGCTCAATTTCAGCAATAACGCATTGGATTACTGTTTTCAGTTTAGGAATTGTTTGTGGTTGGCTGCATGGATAGTGGAGTTTGAGCAGTGAAGGTAAGGACGATAAGGAGTGAAGGTCTTTCGTGAGAATTCCTTGCCAACTGGTTCTGCTAATGTTCAATTGTTGAGGACTACAAACTGTCGATGTTTCTGGTAGTGATGGGTCCGCTCTGTACTCACTAGTGTAGTACTACATTGTAGTGTACACATCACATCTTTTGAAGTGTACTGCACACTACAAACTACACACACTTCAAAGTTATTGAAAGTACATACTTCAAATAGTACACTGCATTTCAAAGCGAACATTACAAAGTACACACATTTCAAAGTTATCGAAAGTACGAGTACATATTTCAAATAGTACATTTTTTATGTGAAATTTTTGGGAAGTCGATGTAGATAATTTGAAGAAATTTTTGGAAATCGAAACAATCCCTCCCCCATGGTTTGAGAAATTTTGGGACGAATGAATAAATCTCTGGAAACTGAAACAATCCCCCCTACCCATGATTTTGAAAATTTTCATAAAAAATTAAGCACTTATTGCAGGTCATTACAATTTTGTAGTAGGTACTACAATTACTTCACTTCATTAGTACTACAATTTCGTAGTACTACAATTAGTTCACTTCATGTAGTTTTTACTACAAATGTAGTGTACACTTTGTAGTCTTCAAACTGGTGAACGTGTGTGTGTTGAGTCTTCATTTTGAAATGTAGTTTTTCCCTTCGCTAGTTTCTGGATACTTACCGATACTTTCACAGATGACTGCAATATTTTCGGTTGACCGCACAGGTTCGCGGTTGTTCATAACCAAACCGGTTTCCTCGATTTTCTTCAATTAATTATATAAAGGTGGACTCATTAATAGAAATATGTATACGAAGAATTCCACGAGCCTTTCGAACGGTCTCAGCATTATTTTGGCCAAATTTGTAAAATATTTAAACAATAAAAATTGTTATTCCCATAGCAATCCATTTTTAATAACTTCAATGGTAGCAGATGACAAATCTCAAACATTAGGGTTACCAAATATAATATTAGGTCCTTACATATGAAATTGACGTTTAGTACGGGAGGAACATAAAGCCGATTTTTTTTTATTATAATAATTTATTTAATCAAAGTATGTACCATTGCTATCTATGCACTTTTGCCATCTCATAGGTAGTTCATCGATCCCTTTACTAAAAAAACCATTCGGACGGTAATCAATAAAATCTTTGAAGGCGGTTTGGACTGCCCCATGGGAGTTGAATTTTTTCCTTTGCAAGAAGTTATCCAAATTTCGAAAAAAATTGTAATCTGTGGGGCAAGGTCCGGAGAGTACGGTGGATGTCTTAGACATTCCAATTGAAGCTCCTCTAATTTGGTAGCCGTCTGTTGTGCAGTGTGTGGTCTAGCGTTATCATGAAGCAGCAGTGGCCTAGAGCGATTAACCAGCCTCGGTTGTTTAGCAGCTATCTTTTCTATCATGGTTTGCAGTTGCTGACAATAGACATCTGCCGTAATCGTCTGGCCAGATTTAAGAAAGCTGTAGTGAACGACACCAGC
>JADDOH010012806.1:0-84433 GCA_016648135.1 Agrypnia vestita
TTTTTTCCACTACTTATTATTTTAGACCATACCGGTCTAAGCCTAACATGGCCATCTTCAGACTGGTACATTATTCTCTTAATCTAGGGAATTTATACAATTTTAGTACAAGATAGTGGACAATTTTAGTTCAAATGTTAAACACCTTTGTACTAAAATTGTATAAATTAGCTAGCTTAAGAGAACACTGCACCAGTCTGAACACGGCCGTGATAGGCTGAAACCGGTACTTTCAAAAAACAATAAATAGTGGAAAAAAAGTTCAAAAGTGTTAATTTAATTACTACCCCTTAATCAGTCAACAAAAAATGTACAATGTGGGGTTGGCATTCGTTAGTCGGTCCGCTAACGAGCCCTGCCGCGGGGGAGGCCGGGCGCAGGGCGCAGGGCGCGCGCCGCCCCTAGTTCCTAGTGGCCTAGTTCCGGCCCGCCCGGGCTGGATGCGATTCTTGTTTCCGCCACACTTGCTCCGAATGCGGCGATAATTGACTCCGCCGCCGGCCTTTGTGGTCAATTACTAAAAGCTGTTCGCGTCAATGTTTTGCCCAAAAGAGGATATTTTCATGACGGTATTGTTATTTAAAAAAAAAAACAAGTCATGATTTTTTTTGTCTTTTTAACAATTTTTGACTTTGATAAGTTTTCGCGTAGAATTTAAACAATATTTTTTTTAAATTAAAGATGATTTTAGTTGATGATGAACTATTATATTTAAAACAAATTAAATGAAGCAAATAAAAAGAAAAAAATATAACCTAACGATTTTTTTTTCCTAAAATAGATTTATTCTTCCTATTTGAGTTTTTTTTTTTTAATATTGTATTTGGTTACCTTTATAATAGAAAAAATGTTTATCACTATATTCACGCCTATATGATAGGTATTGATTTATGTAATTATATTATCGATCAATGTCTGCATTAGGGTATACCCGAATAATTCCCATATAAATAAGTCTGAAGAAAACGCTTATAAAATATTTTTGACTTGGAAGTTAAATTATCCAATAATTGTCGGTCCTCGTCTGTACTCCAATAGGCATGGCCACAAATTTATCTTTGAGATGGCTGCCTTATTGTTTTCATTTTCACTATATTCATCATACGAATATTTTATATACTCGGGATTCAGTTCTTTAATTATTGTGTATTTTTCAGGAGCCTTATAAATTTGTTTAAAATTATTATTCCACAATAAAGCGACATTAAAAAAAGGTCATACTAATAAATGAATTATTAAGTGTTTGTTTATATTTATTTTTATGTTTGACCCTGTACGTATCCAATGCTCGTCACGTTCCTCCCCGCCGCGGGTGTTTTATTTGGCCAAATTGCTTGCGGACACGATTGTTCAGGTGTGAGGACAGCGATCTTCGGGGATTATCCCGGCCGTCCCACCTTTCCTTTGCGGCAGATTTCATTAAAAAGTTCGCCCTTGTCCTCCGCACTCCGCGGCGGGAGTGTTTGCTTTGTTAATTAATTATGGTGCTGGGTGCAAAAATTCTCCGGTGTACAAAATACAATGCGCACTTTTTTAAAGGTACCTACCACTTCTCTCGTTCTAACTTTAAACAAAATTAAAAGATATCTAAAAATAAGGCGGTTCAGCGACACCTAAGATAGGTATATTATTATTTGATCTACACTAAAAATTATTGTAGGTAACCCTAACATACATCAACCGGGTAATTTTATCCTTAACCAGAATAATCAAATGGGTTGAGATAATAATGCTACCAAGGTTTTCCTTTAGGGCAAATAACAAATATAAAACTATGTACTTTTTCCTTGTGCGTGTATTTATTATTTTTTTATTATTATTATATACATTTTTTTTATTATTTTATATATAATTCAGTTTATTTGTATATCATTAAAAAATTTTAAATACACGTAATAGTGTCGTAATAGTAACGTGTCGCGTCAATATTCTTACTTTTCCCAAACTAAGCCAAAAACCTGTGCCATGAAAACAGGACTAACTTGCTGGTATCCTGGAATGGGGCTCGAACCACCAACCACCAGATTACTAGACGAGCATCGTATCCACTACACCAATAATATTTGAGACCATTTACTTAACTGTGAGTTGTTTTAAAAAATAGCAAAGCGAAAGTAAAGTATGTTATTATTACTACTGCTAAAATTTTACTATCGAAAACAAGGTGCTGCAAAAAGGCGAGATTTTTAGACAGTTATAGAAATAATTTATAAAAATACCACAGATAAGATATTGATTACATTTAAATCATTTTTGGCCAAAAAAATTATATGGTCATCTGATGACCTTTGCCTGGTTAATGGTACTTAATGGTAATATGCTCGATTTAATTGTGTTCGATTACATAGATAATCAATTTTATGAATAACTTTTAAACAATGTTAGAACTCTAAAAAGCTCACATTATGCCTATTATCGAAAATTATCTGAACAATAAGTGAAAATAGTCAATATTAATGGTATAAAAGAGATATAAAAGTGGGTCCGTTATCCCCAGAACGTAACACTTTAGAATTCATCGTCCTATTGGCGCTGATACGAGTACATCGGAGATGCAAAGCCTTGTTTATTTGCACGTTCCGCCGGCGGAGCGCGCTTCAATCACAGCCCTCTCGGTGGCGCCGAATCCTCGAGGTGTCTCCCGAGCCGCGGGGGTGGCTCGGAACATAAATCCCCCGCATTCCTGCATACAGAACGGGGTAAATGGCTCACCTGGAAAATGATTTAGCGCGCGACGCGACGCGCCGGCCGCAGAGGGTCTTAAACATGAGCCGGGGTATCTCGGGAGACGTTATGCTAAATTATTGATGCCGCTCCAAAATACACTTGGAGAGCTTTTAATATTATTTATTTCCTCCTTTCGAAAGCACGTACTAACGTAAAAACCTACCGCCTTAATGGTGAGTTAAGTTTCGCCTTTTTCTTACTTTACAGATTGGATCGAACCACCTCTTTTCCAAGGTTGACGGTTTGTATTTAATGCGGGTTTATGTTTTATAACGGTAGCGCATTTCGATTAAGCCATCGTAATTTGAGTAATCGTTTCACGTTAACCGAATGTAGGTACCGCCGGTTCAACAGCATTTCTACTTTATTTGAACTAAAACGATTTGGATTTTTCTAATAGAAAACTCGTAGAGTAATAATAATATTTTAATCTTTAGGATTTAAATCTGTCATCACATCCGAATTGATCGTTTTTAATAAACTCTTTTCCTTACAAGACAAATGATGCAAGCATTTATGTTGATAAAAAGACAAACACTTTGTATAAAATCACTATTTATTAATTTATCAACATGTTTCGGGCCAACGGTCCCTTCATCAGAGTAGGTACGTCGTATACTAAAATTAAAAATTCGAAGTATAGACATTATCAAAAACATAAATATTAAATGAGAGTTGAATAACTAATGTGAATAATTATTTAAAGGGTAACTATTCACAAAAAGAATTTGGTTGTTTCTTTTTTATTAATATAAATAATGTTGCCACAAAATTATTTTGGTGTTGTGATCAAACGAGTTTTAAATAATATTAATTCATATTATTTTCTCGCCTCCGCGAAGAGTGTGCACGCACGGTGACTGATGGCTGGTGGGTGTACTGGTATATTACGAATATTTTTCAATTGCCCCATAAGTGTCGGCACCCAATCTCTCCTTCTGGACCTAGCAGCGCTCAAAGTCCCCTTCCTAACAAGTAGCTTTTGCTTGTCATCCAGTTTTAAAAGTCCTGATAAGTTTCTTAAAGGTTGACCATTTTAAATTATAAATTCTCCACTTGCAATGATTGACCATTGAAACGACATGTATAAACCTGAATGTGCATGTCCTTTGATTAATGGTTGGCAATAACACCCTTTTACTGGGTAACGCGCCAGTAAATGATTCAACAAAATAATAATAGGAGTTGTGCGTTGTTCCAGACTGGGCGGGCGACCACGACCGGGTGCGGCGGCAGCTGTCCGTGTCCTCGGACTCCAAGCTGCTGGACGAGGACATCCGGGAGGAGGCGCGCGTCATCCTGCGGCCCAAGAAGCCGCCCAGGCCCAAGTCGGAGGTCTTCCTCAACAACCCGCATCCGAGGAGGACCAAACGGTTCAGCGCCTTCGGGGTGAGTTGTGATACATATTAGGTCCTTACATATGACATTGGCGTTTAGTATGGGAGGAACATAAAGCTGATTTTTTTTATTATAATATATTTATTTAAACAAAGTATGTAACCATTGCTATCTATGCACTTTTGCCATCTCATAGGTAGTTCATCGATCCCTTTACTAAAAAAACCATTCGGACGGGAATCAATAAAATCTTTGAAGGCGGTTTGGACTGCCCCATCGGAGTTGAATTTTTTCCTTTGCAAGAAGTTATCCAAATTTCGAAAAAAATGGTAATCTGTTGGGGCAAGGTCCGGAGAGTACGGTGGATGTCTTAGGCATTCCAATTGAAGCTCCTCTAATTTGGTAGCCGTCTGTTGTGCAGTGTGTGGTCTAGCGTTATCATGAAGCAGCAGTGGCCTAGAGCGATTAACCAGCCTCGGTTGTTTAGCAGCTAGCTTTTCCATCATGGTTTGCAGTTGCTGACAATAGACATCTGCCGTAATCGTCTGGCCAGATTTAAGAAAGCTGTAGTGAACGACACCAGCACTAGTCCACCAAACGCTCACAAGTAACTTTTTTGGAGTCAATTTTCGCTTGGGGCATGGTTTGGCTGGTTCGGCAGGGTTCAGCCATTGCGATGAGCGCTTCCGATTATCGTACAGGATCCACTTTTCATCACAGGTAATGATTCGATTTAAAATCCCTTCATTATTGTGCCGGTTGAGTAATGCAACGCAGCAGTCAACGCGCGTTTGTTGATTTGCTTCACTCAATTCGTGAGGTACCCACCTTTCAAGCTTTTTCACCTTACCAATTTGCTTCAAGTGGATTAAAACAGTTTTATCACTAACACCGCAGCCTGCAGCTAACTCGGATGTGGTTTGCGATGGATCCGCTTCCACAATAGCCTTCAATTCTTCATTATCAACTTTGGTCTCCGGCCGTCCACGGGGCTTGTTCTGCAGGTCGAAATTTCCAGAACGAAAACGTTGGAACCAAAAACGCACTGTGTTTTCTTTTGCGGCACCGTCGCCATACACATCATTAATCCTTCGAGCCGTTTCTGCAGCACTGGTGCCACGGTGGAACTCGTACTCGTAAATAACGCGATATTTCAAGTTTTTCATTTTGTAAACTGAGTGACGCAAAGAAAAAAACAATTGAGGAAAAAAAAAAGAATTATAATTTTCAAAACACAAATACATGAGTAAATAGCTGTATAAATGTGGATTTGGAATTCCTAACCAAAGAGGAGATATTTGAGATCTAATTTGCCAGTACGGCAAAACGCCAATTTCATATGTAAGGACCTAATATATAGTGAAGCTCATTGAGATTTCAAGTTTTTTTTTAAATTTAATTTTTCGTTCATTTTTGAAATGACGTATGGTCTTGAATTTTTTTTTAATTTTCGGGTAATGAATTGAATGTTGAAAAAGTGAACGTCCGTTCGGGCGTACGCGCGTGGATTTATATGGCTTATAGTAACATAATAAAAGCGAAAAAACGGTCGAAACCTTATCTTGAGTTTTTCGATTAGCATTAACAATAAAAAAATAAAGATGACTTGAAACGCTTGGCTCTCGTGAACTCTATTTTCGTAATAAAAATATTAATAAGCGACTTTGTTTACAATTTCGTACAATTTAATAATACTTTCAAAACCGCTATTATCGTATCGCGTCATGAGAAAAACAATCCTTCCCCAAACCATACCATTGTTACGTCATATTCTCCTCAAAGTAACCCTACAACAGAAAACAGTTATGGAGTTTATTTTTCTCGTTTCAGTTAGTCAAATGAACACAAAACGTTAAAAAAAACATCGTGTATTTTTGATAAGGAGTTTCAATTCGGAGAGTTCTTAAGGTTTGTCAATATTTTCATTAAGCTAATAAGTTTGCTACAAATATAAATTTAATGAAGATTTTACTCTTAGAATTCCTTTTAAATCATTAAAAATCATTGGCAACACTGCCCTTGCTTCTAAATTACAATTATTCTTTACATTACATTTTTATTTCCATACATATGATTATGGAGTTCTTTTACGTAAATAAAGAAAATTATATAATCTATGTTCAAACTGATTAGCTTTTCCCTTAAAAATGACAAGGAAACTCACCCAAAGACAATAAAAATTCATATGTGTGAGGCGTAGTCCGCAAAACTTGAAAAAAAAGATTCTAAAACGCGTAAAATGAACTGAAACACTTTTTTTTTTTTTTTTTTTTAAAAAAATAGAGATGTGAACACGGAATACGTGTCACATCAATATTCTTACTATTTTCAAACTAAGCTAAGCGCTTGTACTATGAAAATAGGACTAACTTGCTAGTCTGGAGTGAGGATCGAACCCGCAACCTTTGGATCACGAGGCCAGTGTCCTAACCACAAGACCAACAAGCTACTTGAAACTTCAAAGAGTGTTGCAGTTTTATTTCCAAATCGATAAGAACTAAAATATTAAGTGAAATTCACCGAAAGAATTCTGGAAGTTAACCTTAAGTGCGATCTTCAAATGCTTAACAGTCAAAAAATTTGGTAGTATGTTTATAATATTACATGCAAAAAACCTTGTGGTTAGTCATTTTTCATCACATTTATAATTAATGTTATGTCTCACCACTTCAGCTAATTTATTAAAACCAACCGATAAAAGATAATACTATTAAGTTAAGGTAACTGGTTTCTCATCACCCTGGAAGGAAATTAAATTTTCCGGTACTAGTAATTTTTAACAAATAAACTCAAGTGGTTACAATAACGTTAATTATAAATTTGACCAAAAATATAATCAATTTACAAGCAATTAAGGAGCCACCACTTGCTTTAATTATTATATTTATCCAATTTTATTCCATAAAATTAAATGATAAAATTTGAAGACGGATTTTGTGTGAAATTCCCTTTGCGCGGATTAAGTAATTTTGCGAGGAAGGATTATATAAAATTACTATAATAATTTTCCGACGTGTTGTATAATGCTATGTAAAAGGGTTTTCTTAGTTAGTTATTAGTAATTCAAAGTAAGTTCAATTATACAAATTTAATACAGTTCTGTGAAGTACGTAATTTAGTGATTTTTTTCTAACATAGTCCGCCATGTTATTGTTACAGATTTCTGTGATATTTTCAATATCAATACGGCCTTTTTATAAAATAAATAGCGTACTTAGTTATTCCACTATTTATGAGAGTGTTCAAATATGATAAAATTGAATGTTTAGAAAAACTTTCATGATAAGAATACCATAAATATTTATTTGACTTTAAGATAAGATGGAAGGAGCTTTTCATCTGATAAGCCTTCGTAGGCGCCTATCCAGACGATCTGCGTCTATCCTCTCAAGCAAAGATGCCGCCTATTGATTAACCAGTTCTTAAGGATTATGGCGAGACTTTACGCTGTCTTCGTTCAAATACTACCTATTTATAGCTGTAGTTTTAGGAGCTGGTCATGCTTTTAAAACTAGGTGTGTTGTTTTAGGATCTCATCGTTGCCGCCTACAGCTACTGACAAAAGATTTAACTCTATTTAAAAGGCTAACATTTACTTCAATGTTTTCTTAACATTCCTGAGAAAGTTATGATAATAGCATTTTCTTATGACCTTTGCGTCCATAAGCAATATTGTATATTATTCATCTAGCCAGATAATTTTAGTAGGTATAATTTTAGTAAATTAAATAAATAGTTTTCTTTTAAAATGCTTTAAAAACAAGATAATTTGATTTAAATTTTCTTATAAACGTAATCATAAATAGTAAAATACAATTGGTTAAGATAACAATATCTTTTAACCATAAGCCATCAATCATTACATGACGTTTCTTGGAATTCAGATTGAGTTATAATTTATATTAATAATACAGGAGAAAGGGGCGCCTTTATTTGGCATGCACGCACAGGCTCTAAATATCTAATATCCAGGCATAGGGAGGGATTGTTATATTTTCCTTGAGATCTTAGGGTGCAATTGAAAAAAATTTATTCCCCAATGCAAAGGATTCCTAGACTAGCAAACAGATTTGAGCAACTTGACGTCTTTGCTAATAACTGTATATTAATTATTCAAACATATATTAAAAGGTGTATTAAAAGATGACTAATGTTACTCCAATTGGACTTAAATAATTGATTTGTATTTGTATGTATATTTTTTATTATATTATGGCTTTCAAAGCTTGTGCTATTGCTTTTCACCCTACATGGGATAAATAAAAATTAGTTTCAAATATAAATATACCTATTTGATTTTGATTTTATTTAGTAGTCAATAAACGTCAATCGAAAATTAATAAATTCTCAATTGGATAAATATTTTGACATTATCTATCTCATACGTGAATGTTGATTGGATAAATAATTTGACATGAATAAATCTCCTACATGAAGATTATAGGAGAAATAATTAGATATTATTTAGTAGTCAATAAACGCCAATCAAAAATTAATAAATTCTCAATTGGATAAATATTTTGACATTATCTATCTCATACGTGAATGTTGATTGGATAAATAATTTGACATGAATAAATCTCCTACATGAAGATTATAGGAGAAATAATTAGATATTATTTAGTAGTCAATAAACGCCAATCGAAAATTAATAAATTCTCAATTGGATAAATATTTTGACATTATCTATCTCATACGTGAATGTTGATTGGATAAATAATTTGACATGAATAAATCTCCTACATGAAGATTATAGGAGAAATAATTAGATATTATTTAGTAGTCAATAAACGCCAATCGAAAATTAATAAATTCTCAATTGGATAAATATTTTGACATTTATTATATCATACGTGAATGTGATTGGATAAATTAATTTGACATGAAGTAAATCTCATACATGAAGATTATAGGAGAAGTGAAATATTAGATATTATTAGTAGTTCCAAAAAAGCCAATCGAAAAGTTGAATAAATTCTCAATTGGATAAATATTTTGACATTATCTATCTCATACGTGAATGTTGATTGGATAAATAATTTGACATGAATAAATCTCCTACATGAAGATTATAGGAGAAATAATTAGATATTATTTAGTAGTCAATAAACGCCAATCGAAAATTAATAAATTCTCAATTGGATAAATATTTTGACGTTATCTATCTCATACGTGAATGTTGATTGGATAAATAATTTGACATGAATAAATCTCCTACATGAAGATTATAGGAGAAATAATTAGATATTATCTCAAACGTGAAAGTTAAGATGATTTCCCTATATTAATTACATAAATCGATACATTATATATATAAATATATATAATATATATATTATAGTATTATATATAGTATATATATAAATGATATTATATATATTATATCTTATGTATATATATATATTATGTATATAATAGTATATGATTATAGTAGATGAAATGTAATTAAATTTAATACTAATTTGGTCCATTTAATTATCTTCTCAATACAACTAAATCAGTAGATTGCACTTTGGATATGGATTTATTCAAGCTAGTCGCATAATAAAACCCGCTCAACTGAAAGATAGTCGAGTTGGCTGGTCGTAGCAAAGTTCATGTGACTGATTTGATCGCTTAGACGCTCATTAATAGTATTTCATATATTATTGTCTTCGTGGCGTAGTCTGAAAACTTTTTTATCTATCATTTATTTTATTTTAATTTATTTATCATCTATTGCAATATTGGAATCTAAAAGAAATAATAAAGAACATAGATATGAACGTAGACATCGAAAGGAAACTCTTCAATATCTGCATTTTGCCTGTCCTAACTTACGACTGTTAAACCTGGGCGATCACAAAAGCCCATGAAAGAAAGCTAGAATCATACCTAAATACTATGGAGAGAAGTATATTGGGGAAAAAATATGAGATAGAATAGAGAATTCAATAATCAAAGAACAAATGAAAACGAAGAATGTTAAGGTATCCATCAGAAGGCTTAAATGGAAATGGACTGGACATAAAATCGGGGAACAGAGAAATGGTCAAACACAATAATGTATTGGTTCACAATAGATACGAAAAGGAAACGAGGTAGGCCATTTAGACGATGGGTGGATGAGATCAAGGCTACAGCAGGTGATGCATGGACCGGAGTAGCAAAAGATAGGAAGAAATGGAGGCCTTTGTCAAAAATTTGTGTCCAGAGACTTCAAAAAAAATAAAAATTTAATTCGCGATCCCGTGACATTATTTTTTTCTACTGAAAAATTATTATTTTATTTTATATTGTATGGAGCATTCATATTTTAATAAAAAGTTTACCAAATAAATCAGTTGTTATCTAAACTATTTATTCCGTATGCTATGAAATTCTAATTAATTGCACAAATAGGATCACCAAATCTCTTATAAATGCCAGTCATATGGATGAAATATAATTTGACTACCCACTTAAAAATATATGTGGGCCAAATTATCACTAAAGACGTATGAATACATCAAAATAATTAATTATGACTATCAAATAGCTATGTAAATAGGATAGTTGCATACTTCGGATGCATTTTCCGCAATGGGAAATATGATTTCTTTCAACTCATGATGCAGAGGAAGGCAATGGAAAGGTATTAGAAAGTCGTTTTTCTAGCTGACAACTTGGTCACCAACCTTCGATAGAAGAAGAAGATTCCAATTTAACTTCTGCTAGCGAGAAATAAATTCACCCAGATCTTACAAACGGATCATCTATTTGACATGAAGTGGCGATAAATGGCGAAACCGTATCGCAGAGATTGCTTCAAGTCGAATTCTCATAAAACTCTCATCAATGGAAATGGTCTAAAAATGTTCTTACTCACAATAAGCTAACAGTAACGGAAAAATAAACGTTCAATTCAAAAAAATATTGAGATGATTAAGTAAAGAATATGATAAATGATCGGTTCAAAAGTAATATGATAAATGATCAAGTCATAAATAAAATCGACATGACCTGGTGTATTGTAAATTAGATAATGTCAGGAAGCTTTTCTTCTACAAGTGGTTTCCTTATTACTGAGAAACACATATCGTTGACGATATACTCTACCTTTTTCTGAAGTTTTTATTTATATAAAATATGACAAGAGACCTGAAAGGTCTAAGGATAACATTTTACAAACATAATAAGAATACAATAAGGACACAAAACCATATATTTGAGTTTCATAATTTTTGTCACTTCTAATTTGAAATTGTTAGTAGTCAATTGTTTGGTGTGTTATTATAGGTTTTAATCCATTACAAATTAGTCGTGATTGTCCTATTTTTATTTTGGCTTGAGTTATGTGGAAGTTTTGCGCCGTTCTAGTGTGGTGTTAATGATTTTCGTGTATGTAATTTAATGTCTTCGTCTTGTACGAGTATTTCGCCATTAGTCAGCTTGTGAATGAGTTTAAGTGTTTCGATTTTTGTAATGATATCAATGTTTAATTGCTATGTTTCGCGTTTCAGTTGATGTCAATGTATTTCAATTGTAGACCATTTTCAGTATTTTAATTTGCACATGCTTGTCTTCGACAAGATTAATACGCATCTGATAAATATTGGTGATAGGTTGACAATTTTATGGTTGTGGTGTATAGTGTTGTGAACATAGTAGTGTAGTGTTGGTCTTGACGAAGAGACGGGCATGTCTCGAAACCGGTAGACCTAAAAACTGGCAGTGGTTTATGCTGATTTAACCAACTCTCTGTTTTTTTATTTTGCAGTCGTTGGAGTCAGTTTATATGTGTCTTGTTTCCGGTTACCCAGAAGGGTATCATATATCCTATTCTAATCTTAACATATGCCTCGTACATCAGAATTTTTACACTATTTAAGATTGGGGTTAGTCCATATTCACTTCCAGATCTCCAGGTTATCATATCTCTTCGAGAGAAGTATCGGAAAAATTGGAGATCTATATAGAATCCTTAGTTATACCTAAATTTAGGCGTGAGTACTAGTTGTTATCCAAGAGATTCTAAGCATTCAGAATCCAGCGCCACATTTCAAAGGCGTAAAGTTTCGTTCTCTCACTTTTTTCTGAACGTTCAAAAAAATACGTGAAAAAAACAAGAAAATTAACCAAACGCATAATACATTCCAATCACATCCAGCTTTGACGTTGCACTTTTTGCTTTCGACTAAAAGCTTTAATCATTAAAATTAATATCTCACAATGTGACTTTGCTTAGAAGTGACATTTATTAAAATATCACAAGAAAAAATGAAGCAGCGAGAATCAGAGAAACCGAAATCGCCATTAATTAGAAGCGTAATGACAGGCCTCTCGTGGATTCGCGCAGCTGGCTCGCTCCTCGTTAGCGATGCAAATGGCCGCCGTCCCGCGCTCCGCTGAAACAAGCGGGAAAATATCAAAGCGATTAAATAAATTCAACCTCTGTGTTGTAGTTTCAGAATATGACCGCAAAATCCAGCATACCGTTATTATAAATACAATATTTTTTAACTCCTTCTTCCAAAACAGCAAAATAATTTTGTGGTGACATTATTAATATAATTAATAAATATAAACTTAGTTTTCACCACTTTTATATTGAAAAATCAACATATTTCAGAGCCCATGGCCTCTTCATTCTTTATTTATTTGATATTCATAAAGGTTTACAAATTTTACATACAAATTATACAGAATCACAGTTTTATAAATTAGAAATTTTGAAAATAAGAAAAAGTGTTAACAGTAAATTGAATATTATAAATAACCAGGTCCTTTTTATAAATAGTTATCTTTTAAATTTATTTTATGTTAAGTAGGTATTTTATTGTTATTCATTTTCCATTTACATTTTTTTTCTTTATTTTGATTGTCTGCACGATTTTTTAATTTAATTTGCTAGTATACAATTGTATCCTGACGAAGGGGCCATGGGCTCTGAAGCATGTTGATATTTTTCAGTACAAAAGTGGTGAAAACTAAGTTTATTTTTATTAATTATATTAATATTTTTTAGTATGTTCTCAGAACACAATACGACCTCACAGAGACGAAGCTATTTATATGGGAAAATATGTATGGAAGTCTTTATTGGGTGTTTACAGGACTTACGAACTGTTTTAAGGCTAGCTTAAGTGATCACTTTACACAATGTAACTAACGTTCACCGATTCCATCCAAGATCAACCACAATCTATAAAATTTTGAAAAGTTGTATACATATGTTATTTATGTACCTCATTTGCAATTACATTAAGTTAAATTACATTGAGTAAAAACCTAACATATTTGCATTAATGCAACGTGGTTACAAAGAGCAATACTATAGTTTAAAGCATGTTAACTAATGCATATTTATTATAATTCCATAAGCGATACCACGATGAGAACCTAAGAAAACAATAATTTTCCGAAGGAGGATTCTCCTACACCTTTCATATGAATGAATTTATATATATTTTATATTTTGTTGTTTGTATATTTTCTCACTTGTTTATAACATTTACGAATTAAACATACGAGTATGTTTATAATGTTAATGTTATAAAAAAATAAATAAATTGAATTGAAAAAAACCTTCTTAATTAGATTTTTCAAGTGTATGCGTATGCGTGTACAGCCAAGACACAAAATTACTTGTATATTACCGGTTATGCTTAATTGCGCTAAAACCTTTGGCTTCCCTTCTCCTAAAAACACAGGTTCGAATCTCCGGCTAACACTTTTTAAAATTTTATTTTAACGTTTTATATTTAGCCAAAAAACAAGTCGGTTTATTTATGGCTACCAGTGGAACCCTGAATATAATATCCGCAAAGGTACATTACGCCTTTAATAATGTTTAATCACTAGATGTAAAAATGTGTACCTTTTTTTACAACAAAATAAAAATATACAAACAAATAATTTTCAGCCTTAAAATATGTTTCAAGCTTTCGAATCTCGAGGAAGTAGTTTAATGGTCACTACACATGTCCATAGATTAGTTAGCACTAATTCTCTTTTGCAAGTTTTGAGGAAATTTTATCTGAATTAAGTCATCCTAAGAAAAATATTAAAATATTTTCTTTATAGCTACATTAAACATATATGTGCATTAACAGTAGCATGATCAAATTACACAAATAAAAAAATACACGGGATTTTTAAAAATTTAGTTTGACATGACAAGTGCTCATTTTCACGTTTACCATCTGTTTATTGTTGCAATTTAATAGAGTGATTTCACATATTTGTAATCATATTTACATTGTAATTAAGTAGTCAGGCAGTAAGTTGGTGTGTGCGAGTGTGTGTGTGTCTGCAAAAGCCATGTTATGGGTATCAAGATGTTTAGATCTAGCATCAATATGTTTACTGATCCAAGTGGACAAGATATAATGCTCTTGTTCGTCTCTGCTGGATGTTAAATTCAATTATTTAATCATTGAACTTACGTAAAATTGATACTAGCCGATAGCAGGAAGCCTTTTTGCGTTGCCTTACTATTTTCGCATGAGAAAAATACGCAACTCGGGATCTTTGACAAATGCATGATAAAAGATTCGCGACAATCCGATTCCGATGGCAACTGTAAAGATGCTGCACGTTGACAGATGTACGGCGCTGATACCAGATCGTTCCAGCTGACTTGGCATCCCGATCGCCGGCGCTGCGGAGAGACAACGACCCCGAACGAACGAAGCGATTTCGAGATTAATTATCGCGAGGGCGAAACACGGATTGTGCAGTTTAACAGTGTTTTGACAGTAAAAGTCCAACGTATTTTAAAGGAAACAATTTAATTTATACATCCCGAGCAGTCACTCTGACATTCGGGAAAATATATCGCACCCCGAGTGCAAGACTGTATCACAATTTCTGAAAATACAGTTAGGAATGTCATATTTTTACACATTGAGAGTTTTGCTTCGTTTCAAAAGATCATATTTGTGTGATTTTCATTAATTTCACCATCCTCATTAATTAAAACTGTATATTTGTATTTGCATTTTTCTTTAAGGGTTTACATAATCATGGGATTGTTGAAATTGTGTGATTTATTACATTTTTGAAAAAAAATTGTTCGGCACTTTTTAAGGTACCTACACATTAAAATATAATTGTAGATATTTCATTTCTTAACAAGTACAAGATCTTCTTTTTTGTCGCGTGCACTGAAGAATCTTGCATGTCAGTTACGGAGGAGTTCTACGGTAATAGACATTTTATGTTTTTTTTGCAAATTTTTTTTTCCAATAAATAAAGGTTTAAAATTAAATAATTTAGAATTTTTTACATTAGAGAAGCGGTGAATAAAAAAGCACCTTTAATTAATAACCAAATCAATTTTCCATAAAGCCCTTTGTTTAATTTAACTTTCACAAAAGATTTGGTAACGTCCACTTGAGACCCCGCTCTCTCTCACTCTCTCCTGTTAGATTCCTGATTGTTCTGTAGGCTAGTTAGTGCATGCTTGCCTCTGACAAGATTAACACGCATGTGATAAATATTGGTGAACGTTTAACAATACTATGGTTGTGGTGTTGTTGTGAATATATAAGTGTAGTGTTGGTCCTGACGAAGAGACGGGTACGTCTCGAAACCGGTAGATCTTAAATCTGGTAGTGTTTTTTACTAAGTTAACTAAAATTCTGTTAAAAAATAGGCACGCTAACGGCCACCCGAACCTACCCATGATATTATCATCATCCGTTTTCTAACCACTGCTGGACAAAGACCTTCCAAGCATTTTCCACCTTCCTCTGATTATTTATTTAGAGCCTTAAGGTTCACGATTTTAGATAGACTTTTTAAATTTTTTACAAATTTCGTTCCAAACCGAGTCTCTTCAAATATTATAATAACATATTTTTGTTATAAAGTGCGACTCATTTACTAGGTCATTATGCTCTTTAAGAGTATTTAGTTTCAACTTTTAATAATTGATAGTCACAATTTACAAGCTCGTAGTAATTTAACGTTTTTTTAATGTCAAACGTGTTGGAACCAGACCATGTAATCGTATTAAGAAATTTTCGTTAGTTCATGTCTATATACCTGTATATAGACATGAACTAACGAAAATTTGTGTAATTTGTGTATGTGGGTGTAATGGGAAATGGGTGTAACAGAGCTAGTCCACAAAACTTTACAGGTAGATTCCTGCCTTGAAATAGGCGCCATCAAAGTTTGCCTTTTTTTCAATATTTCTGACTTATTTTTTGCAAAACGTTCAACTATCATTACAGTAACTTATATTTAATATGAAAAATTTATTCCCTTTAATACAAGTCAAATAAAATAATAAAAAGCTTCGAATTTCAATTGGAAAACATTCAAATTAGAATTTTTTAGAGGTTTTTATTAATTTATTTGACTCTTATTGAAACGAATGAATTTTTCGTAATCGATTTAAGTTACTGTAATGATAATTCAACGTTTTGTAAAAAAAGCCAGAAATATTGAAAAAAAAAAAATGTAAAATTTGATATTGCATAACTCCATAACTATTGATGTTAGGTCATGTTTGCTTGAACATTTTCGATTATCAAGGCAGAAATCCACCTGTTAAGTATTGCGGACTAGCTCTGTTACACCCTGTATATTTTGGTGGTCTATGGGAATAAATCAAAATCGAGATTTGTGTAAAAGATGGAAGCAATAGGTCGCCTGACAGAAAATATTATATTATAGGTAGATATATGATTTTCTCTCTAAAAAGTAATATTTTTACTTGAAGAAAATAATTTCGCCGCACACGCTTTCTTAAGCCCCGAGAAAAACTTTGAAATTGAAGTGTTAGCCATTTTGAAAATAAATTATTCATCCTATCTAGACATACAAATAGACTGTCTGAAAAATAAGAGAAAGTGTAAAAGAAAATAAATAGTATTTCTAGAGAAAGAAAACTTAAATCCCGTTTAAGTACTGCTTTTAATGAACTTGTTATTTTTTATACAAATAATACAATATTTCTTTTATAATATTTTGAAGAAATATAAATCAGATTGAAGCATGTCGAAATATCAAAAAAGGGTCGCTAAGATGGTTTGGAAAAACATAAGTGAAGGCGCAAATAAACGTAAATTTATAATCGGTTAACTAAATACGCATATTTTTAGTAATATGCATTTGATATATCGATGTAGAAAGATTACAGTCACATGTGTTATGTATTGTAAAATAATGAATAAAGTTCTCAAATATTTAAGGCTTATATTATGGTATAACAAAAACGGATATTTTATACAAATCGTATAAATGTGTAGAGATTCAATAGTCGGCGTCAACGAGAGTATGCTTTCCTGAAATAACCAGATTACTTCTACATCTATTTTCCCTTTCAACCCATCTTATCCCACCCCACGCATTTGCTCAAACTATAATAACCTTTAATTATATTCAAAAGTTTTTTTTAATACTAAATATGAAGAGTATCGCCATGTGGTGAGGCATATTCTGAAAATTCGTCACCTGACCATGTGTAATATATATATGTGATGTTCTTACGTGCGTAGGCAATATAACTCGGCCTACGCACTTGGGAATAATCGGGTTCTTCTAGTAATACGCGTTACGTAAGTAATAACATTTATTGGAGACACTACTTATAATACAATATGTACAACTGATTCGGACCCCGGTGAATCTCGTTCTGCCCGGTGCGGCGCAACAGCACGGGCGCCATCCACGCGTCTCGCTCGCACGCTTGCCTCTCACTCATCCAAGCGTCCGCACATTCGTCACAATATATTATACGCGTTACTTATTATTCCTGTTTGCTTCTTCTCCTTATTATCATGGAGTTTTATTTGTGCCGTCTTAGAATTATAGGAGATTTTTTAGCGACATTTAAAATAAATTAAATTTTAATAAATATTATTATAAAGTTCTGCGGGTTAACTATTTTTAGTGTGATAGCTGTTTCAGCTTTCAAGGTCATTATTAAACAGTGCGTATACTACGTATAATCGACTTATTTATACAATTTTAAGTTACCCCTTCCCCTTCAGAGTAATTAGATATTTTTGTTGAAACCCTATATTAATGTTCGTTTTTTCCCGGGCACTTATCATTAAAGGTGCCTCGGTTTACAAAATTCTATGTTATGCTTAGTAATCGAAATTCACCGTTTTCTGTAAATGATTCTCTTTTGTCGTTATTTATAAATATAATTTTAATTTACGGCCTTGATTTTGGTTTTTTTAAACATATTGAGAAGTGGAGAGAAGATATTTTTTTGTTGACTATTTAAAAATTTTATATTTGGGTCGTTTGTGTATATTATTAGGAGATATATAATTACTCTTTTGTATTCATATTACCATGTATTCACCTCTTCCCGATGGATGACAAAAAAATAAAAGACCTTGTGTCATGACTACAGCATAAAGTCGAGAACCAAAACAATATGCCTATATGCTTTGTACAAAATATCAGTTTTTGTTTCAATACCTAAATACAAAAATATTTTTTGTGTAAATGTGTTGTAAATTAAAAACGACGAGTGAATAATGAACTCGTAATCAGTAGCACTACAATTCACACTGCTGTCGCTATTTCCTTCTATTTGTGGTCTCTCTCTTTCGGTTCATCGCTCCCAGAGCACGACAGTCTACTACCACATCGTTAAGCCATCTCAGCTTCGGTCTATCCACTCTCAAGCGATCTTGCGCATCACCAAACAGTATCTGATTTTCCATGCAATGCAAGAGCCTCAGCCAGAGTAATCCTTCAATTTTAATTGATTCGACGATGTTGGTATATATAATATCTCTTTATACATTTGTCTCCAGATGTCATTGCTATTAATAGTACAAACTATTGGAAAGTAGACGACAGTATCGTGATATTACTGTCAGAAATATTAAGAAAAACTAACCCATAAAAACCAAGTTTTTATTATTCTCCATTTCTTTGTAAAGTATAACAACAATCAAAGACGAATTAAAACATATAACATAACACTAAACTTACAGTAATTTAATATATTTCTAAAATATCAGATGTTTTGAGCTTTGATAAGACACTTCATGCTTTGAAGATTAAATTCTAAAAACATTTGTCAGTCAATTTAGATTTTCGACATTCGTAGTGAAGTACCTATTATGTACACCGACGGAGTAATTCAAATTTACAAAATATTCCGCGACGTTATCGGGCCGCCGTTGCTAGTAATCAAATTTTTCTAATGGAAAAGGGTTAAAATCGATCCAAAGTTTTTTTGACGGCAAGCCGGCAAGCAAGCAGACACCACGAGTTAAAAGAAAGGAAGTAAAAAGTCGCCAATGTGAATTGAGAAAGTGGAATATGTAATTGAAGAAGTAGAGAAAATGTATGACGTGTATACGCAAAGGAAGTGAAAAATAATGTGCGAAAAATGTTACACGACATAGAAATTAATATATTAGATGTCGAATTTATTAATTTTGACCTCCAAAACGTGATTATAATATATTTTCGATAGTTCATGGAAATACGCTTTGGGGAAGTCAGGAAGATGAGTTGAGAGAGAAGTCTATAAGTCAAAGTTTTACATTAGGATGAAAGAATGAGGCAATCAATCTGCTATACATTTAGCGTTATGAACCTAATGAAAAATCTAATAATTATAATATAATGCATTGATTGTTTTGAAGAAGAACCGGTATTTGGAATGGTGAAAGCTCTTCTAAGGTCGATGTGTTAACATGATGAAGGTATTGTCATTTTGTAGGCCAAACAAATAATTTAACAATAAGAGAAAGAAATAATTTCATTCCTTATAGCTCTTCGAATATTGATATGTCGTCTGTGGCAAAGTTACCCTAGTATATAGGTACTTATCTTCTTAACCTTTAAAACTCAATGTCTGTCTGCCTATCTGTTCTCTATACAAATCTACATAGTGTGCCTGATTTGACCCAATTTTTGAATACATACTTATTCTTTAGAACCTGGTGGAAAATAAAAGGCTCCATTTCAAGAATTATTTTCCCCTCACCCTCGGTATATTCCACACCCCTTACCCTCGGTATATTCTCGATATAAGTCTACACAGTTTAACAGATCTGACCCAAATTTTGGAAAATATTCTCTAGGACCCGGCGGGTAACATAGGCAACATTTCATTTCTCTCCTTTTATCCCTTACCCACCCCCTGATATATTTTAAATGCAAATCTGATCTGTTCGACCGATCGTCCTCAAAATTTTCAAACTTATTTTTAGGACCAGTCGGGTAATGAAGGCGACATTTTCCCTTCCCTTTCTAATCCATCCCCTCCTCCAGATACATTTTCTGTACAAATCTACACCGTTTCACCGATCTGACTCAAATTTTGCGTACATATTCTCGAAGGAAAAAATACGCCATATTTCATCCCTAGACATCCTATCCATCCCAGCCTTGATTAAATTGAAACATTGTTTTAATTAGAGGCTTTGCAAAACAATGAACTTTAGTTTCCCCCCACAAATTTATTTTCAACTTAATCCTTAACCCGTGCAACGCCAATGCCAGGTACGAACAGCTAGTTTTCTATAAAACGTTGGAATATCACAGCTAATTAATAAAATGAAAAAAAATATAAGTGTTTTGTATTTGTATCTTTTGCTTCTTTATAAACTCGTGAGTAATTTCTTAACGATTTTAGTTTTCACAAAAAAAAACTAAAAAAACCAGAAACATTTGATTTTGAAGAATTTTAACCACGTCTGTGTTGTAAATTTTTTAAACATTTTAAAAAGAATTTCGAACTTCCTTGTAAAGCGTTTGAAATTTAGCGAAAGCTTCTTTGGATTTGATCTCTTAAAGAAAATGTTTATCCTGGGAGGTTTCCTTCGAGGATGGGTGCGCTAAGAGACGTTCACCGTTTATGGGAAGCGGTTCCGAACATAACACTGCCGTAACACGGTGAGATAATAGTTATTTATGAAAAAGCTCTACACAGTATCTGCGGCACGCGTATCTTGTCACGGTTATTTATAAAGAGATACAAAAAAATTAGTAATATAGTATTAATTAATTATTATATAAAATAATTGCATTTATACTTTTATGTAGTTAATTATTATATTTTTTAAGTTAACAAATTTTCTAGTATAGAAGCGATTTTTTAAGAAAGTATGTGGGTATATATTTTTTAAAATAAAGTTTACTGACATCGTTTCAGTTTACTCGTGAAAAATCACGGGACATAATAATTGCAAGATTTTGAAGCTGAAAATTACTTACTTACCATCACGCCGTTTCCCTGTGAGGGTAGGCAGAGCCATACTCTTCTGTTCTGACATATAACTCTCGCTTCATCAACATTCATACATCTTCGCATGCAAACTCGCTGGTTGTTGAGGTTTCTAACGGGACCATCTTCCAGTACATGATTAATCTGGTCATGCCACGTCTTCCGCAGTCACCCTTTCTTTCTGGCGCCATCAACACTTGTATTATATATCTTTCTTACCATTCTTTCCTCATTCATTCTCTCAACATGCCCAAACCAACTGAGCGATCCTTTTTTAATTCTTTTAATTATGCTAAGATCAGTTTTGTGATTTATTCCTAATATCTTTATTCTTTACTGTCATAAATGGATTTGCTACACATACGTCTAAGGGATCTCATCTCCATTGCATTCAGTCTTCTATGAAAATGATGAATAGAAAAATATCTGTTTTTTTAATGATCTTAAACCTTAAACTAAATATAGTAAAATAATAATATAAAAATGTCAAGACCGTGTTATTTGGTGGGGGGCGACCCTTGCGTGTTGCCTGAGCCCAAGCTTGCGCATCAAACTCTAATTATCTAAAGTTGTAATTCCAGTAAAATACGGACCGACACACAGACAAAGAAATGATTATATTTAGATTAGATAAAGATACTGATATTTAAAATAAATTAGGTTTATCTTTTACAAACATTAGATCTATTTATAGAAAAAAAGGAAATGTTTCCGGTCCATACATATCTCGAAGGCAAACAAAGGGTTTTTTTAAAAATTCTCGTAATTTTGAACAGTTAATTGGCGCCTGGGGTGACATTAAAATTGGGTGGGCACGTTAGAAGTTATACTTCTTTGACATACATAAAAAACCACGTGCTAGAATTTCCATCAATGACAGATCTACATCAACGATCTGAAATACACATTAAATACTGTATACCGATTTGCTTATATAGAAAAGATAAAATGAAACAAAGAGCACATAATTTCTTCTTCAAATGTAGCAAATTTATTTTGTGGTAACATAATTATAATTAATATAAATTAACTTTGTTTAAACCACTTATTTATTGAAAAAAATCAATATTTTTGTTTTCCTGATGAAGAAGCCATTGGCTTTGAAACATGTTGATTTTTTTCAATAAATAAGTGGTTTAAACAAAGTTAATTTATATTAATTAGCACATAATTTTATCACCATAACAACACATTCTGAATTTGATCACAATTATATTATGTAAAGTAGCGTCTGGAGGATATTTAATTTTTACATCAGCATTTTATTAATAACAGCGCCTGGAGCATAAACAATTTTCAAAACACCATTTTTAATTACACGAAGTCATCAATTTTAAGAAGTTCTATTGGATTGAAATACATCACTTATCTTAGTTTTTGATTCATGAATCGTGACTTAATGGTGAAAATATTGCGTTGCTTGATGCGCGAATTTTGTTGCATCCTATAATTCTCCTCTCAACGCGCCTAAAAAGGCGTGGCATATAAAAATGCAGCAATCGATAAATAAATCCTTGTTGTACGTCATGCAAAAATATATATTTCTGTCTCACTTGCACTAGCATCGGTTCCATACAAAAGAAGAAGACAACTAATGACCGAATGATGTGATCATACCAAAGTTCTCAGCGGTTGACCTAAAATCACGTGTCATTGTTGCCAGGTACCTCCAGCAGACCACCAACTCCCCCGTGGACATGAGGGTGGGTATCCACACGGGGGCCGTGCTGGCGGGGGTGCTGGGCCAGAGGCAGTGGCAGTTCGACGTCTACTCCAGGGACGTGGAGCTGGCCAACAAAATGGAGAGCAGCGGGAAAGCTGGGTAAGTTTTAATATTCTACATACAACACATTGCATACCTTCGGGGTTAGGACCATATTCTTTCCAGTTCCAAAAACAATCTTTTTTCGGAACCAGACTCTAACTTGAGCCGAAAAATTGAAATAATTACTCCGAACTAGCAGTTAAGCAATCGGCTATGGCCGATTGCTTGTTGTTAGGCCCTGCGGGCGGCTTTCTAGGCCGCTGCGCGGCCGATAGTAGCCGCCGCGCGGCTTTTGTTGGCCGCTACGCGGCCCTAAATGTTCGCTTGCTGTTTGACAGTATGGTCGGCTATGGTGACCGCTTCACGGCTAGTAATAGCCGCTGCGCGGCCATTGATGTATACAGTCAGCCGTCGGTATGGTAGATGCCAATGGCCGGCGGAACTGGCAGCTACTGCCGCTGCTAACTGCGCGCTGTCTACCTGCTGCAAGGCCATGCTGTCAGCTATGGTAGCCAGTACACGGCCGTTGATAGCTAGTGCTCGGACATTGGTGTCTAATAGGTCTTATCTAAATATAATAATTTCGTTGTCAGTCGATTCCTAACTTGCTGGAATTACAACCAGCGCACGGGTTATTTTATACTATTTATAGCTTTTATTTTATATTTTCTATAGCATTAATAATTTGAGTTCACGGCTGAAGAAGAAGTTAAGAACAAATATGTCATTATAGGAATGAGGGTAAACACAACACTGTTTTATTCCACTATATATTTATTTTGAATTGTTAGACCGTTTTCGAGATTTCTCCTATTGTCAATAAGAACACGTTTACAACTAAATCAAAAATAATTCGAGACAGTATTTATAGGGATTGGGTGGGTGTAATGATGCTGGGGGGTAGGGGGCTGGGTTAGAATGGATAAGAGTGGAGAGGTTATGGGTGGTATCTGGATGTTAATTATATTTCTATTATTTATTTTATTATTATTAATAATATTATTAATGTCAATTATATTTTCAATTATATTCTAGAAATATGATGTTAATTAGATTTCTATTATTTGTTTTATTATTATGAAATGAAATGAAAATGAAATGACATAGAATTTACACCGAAAGTTTTGGGTAGAGTTAGTAAAAAATAACATTTCTGCAATAACGCGCACGTAGTTCTTACCTGGCATAGAACCTTTCGAAGAAGCACCCTAAATTTACTTGTCTATTACACAAAACTTTTAGCTTTAAAAATACACGGTTTTTTCTCGACTTGACTATATCTATGGAACGAAATATTGGGCGAAATAAATAAAGAATTGACATGAAGTTAGTCACAGAAAAGTCGGAAATAAAACTTCTAGCCGTAGGACGAATTACGGATAGAATTTTAAATCGGAAAAAACAGATACGTCACGTTAAACGGAAACGTCAGAAATAAAACTTCTAGCCGTAGGATGAATTACGGCTAGAATTTGAAATAAACTTTTTCTTAAGATAAGGATTGTTAATTAATATTTGTTTCCCAGAATCTTTACTAATGCACAGCTTTTTTGCTTGTATGCGCTGCACGCCACTGTATTACACCCACCCAATCCCTATAAATAATGTCTCGAATTATTTTTAATTTAGTTGTAAACGTGTTTTTATTAACATTGGGAGAAATCTCGAAAACGTTCTAACAATTCAAAATAAATATGTAGTGGAATAAAACAGTGTTGTGTTTACCCTCATTCCTATAATGACATATTTAGTATAATATAGAATGACACATATAGTATAAAGGATAAACGTCGAAATTTCAAGCATTCGACATATACCGCGCACCACGCAAATTCTTTGTAAAGAGTTGAAGTTTTAAAAATTAACTTTTGAATGAATATTTTGGAAGGATCAGACGAGTTACAAGGGTTGGTTTACTGAAAATCTCTTTAAGCCGGTGCGCGTGCGCACTGCGCATGATGTTTGACACGCGTCATCACAATCGCTTTTATTAAATGTTTTGACATTTAATAAAAGCGTTGTTTTGTTGGAAGAAATGGATTTTGCCGGAATTCTAAAAGAATTTTGCGGCTAGGTTTTTGATAACTCTACATTTATATGCTACAATCTGGAGTATTGTTTCTTAGATTGTGGTAGTGCAGGTAAGTCGTCACTGACACTTACTGTCGAAATTGTGCTGCTCTGAACCCAATAAGCTTCGGTAATTGGACCTCTTGCACCGTTGAAGCGTAAAAATAATAATTTTGCAGATAGAATTCTGCCTAAATTACGAGCCAAAAATGTTCAAGCAAGAACGTCGTAATATTAATAGTTATTTCATCTTATATAAAATACCTAATCTTGAGTTAATCAAAAATAAATTAATTGTGACCTCATCGGGAAATGATTCCGGACCTCTTGGTGTAAGAAGCCAAGTCAGTATCATTATTGCGGACTAGACTAAAGAAATAAAATTTATTCATGTAGAATATAAGGGTTAGATTCTAATTTGAAATACTCGACGACGCAGAGCTGAGAGTAAGCCCTTTGCGCGGAACCGCGGGCGCACCATGCCCGCTGGGCGCGTTCAGATGCGTCTTGGGTTGTTTGCTGATATGCGCGCGCAGCGTCTGTTCTGGCACGCTTTGAAAGCAAAAATCTTAAAAACTAATGTTAAATGACTATCTGTATCCCGTCAAAAGTATTCGTACTTCCTAAAGAACAAGTATTTATTTACTTATAAAAAGAAAAAATAGAAAAAAATAAATAAAAATCTTCTATAAAAAGAAGTTACGGACGTTACAGGAAGTTACCGACAGACAGACACACAGCGAAATTATTATTATTGTGATTACTCTCAATATATAGCAATGCCTCCGATTTTAGTGCATTATGGTTGTTTGGTCGCCATGATTGATTGGCAAATAAAAATATTATTTTGCGAATGAAACTGACTGACTAACCTTTAATAATATTTGTGATTTTTATTTTAATGGTAAATGGAGAATGCTTCCATATTTATTCCGTGAGTCGAATTGCGATGAATTTCGGAAATGAGAATAATTAAATTATTCATGTGGTTGATTTCAAAAGTGAGTATTATTAAATTATTAAACATTTGAATAATTTGCAGAACCACTTAAACGCAACATTAAACTATGTTTTTGGGAATTTCAACAACAATAATTATGAATTATTTTTGTATATATAACTATATACAATATAAACGTAAATTCTTGTTTTCATACGTAACGAGAAATTTATACAGTTTCAAAATCTGTGTACGATTATTAAATGTTGATTGGTACTGAAAGTCAATTAAGAAACTAATTAACGTAAATATCACTAAATTCAGACTACTAACAATATTTTTTAAGATAAAATAAGTTTTACTGTACAAAATTATTGTGGGAGGCGAAGTAAAGTTCACATTTCTTATCGTTATTTATAATTAGCAATTTATAAATAAAAATACGTAACAACTTTCCAAGAAGTTGTAACGAGAAAACTTAAGCGCAGGTTGTTGGAAATATAATAAAATAAATATCATTCAGGGTGTTCCAAAAGTCAACGTAATTTATTGGAGGTCTGATAGTCATGAGTTGGTCTATCGGCCTTCCAAGGGATGAAGTTAACTTTTGGAACATCCTGTGTCAAAATCAGTTATCTATAATACTTTGAACGCCGCCGAGTTGGCTCTATACTTTTCAACAGTTGAATAAACACAATTTTTGATGCTTTAAATGACAATTAAAAATAATGTGTATAAATTGTGAAAAAAGAATGGGTCTAGACGGGTTGACTCATGCAGAAGCATCGCAAGATAGGGGAACATGGAAACATCTTGTCGAGTCTTTGGACCGCCGACCCTACTAGGACAAGGGGATGAAGATGATGATGATAAATTGTATACGTTCAACGTGACCCAGTGAGTAGACTATATTAAGAGTGTTCATGCGAGATTAGAGAGTAAAGGCTAATATCATAATATCATACTAAGCAGCTGGCTGTGTGGACGGGGGTGGGAAGAAATGGCGGTGATTAAGATAGGGTTGTGCTGGGTAGGTACTTCCGAGAAATTGTCATTGCAGCTGAATGTACCCGGTTCCAGCAGTGCATTGTCATTACTAGGAAATGGCACTATACTATCTGTACTAGCGTCAGCAGTATTTCGCTACGAACTCCGAATTTCACCGCGCCATGTCAATTCCCTTATTAAAAGCTTATCATAACTTCATTAACTCACATTTTAACACAATATTTATTTATTCAGATATATTTAATTCAATCTAATCATCACGGTATAACAATCTGAGAATGAAATTAGGCTTGGGCCACGCATGGGCACTGGGTTCTTTGCACAGCCGATGTAATTTCATTGTTATTTTTAATTATTAAGTCAAACCTTTCATTAATATAATTAAAAGACAAATTAATCTTATTATAACAATATTATCTGAAAAGTGTCTGCAGAAATAGAACCGCATCATTGCAACATTCTCCTTAAGTTTTGCATTAATAAATAAATAAACATCATTACGATTCTTTCTTTATAAATCTATACTAATATAATATATAAAGAGGTAATGTTTGTAAGTTTGCACGTAGGAGGTAATCTCCGAAACTACTCATCCGATTTCAAAAATCGTTTCACCAATATTTAGAATGAACTTTTAGGGTGGACATAGACTATATATTATTCCGTTAAAATAGAAGGGCTTTTCGTGGTGACCTATTATACAACTACAGTCGACGAAAAAATAGTCGAGCGATACGTTTTTTACGAACGCTGCCTTAACGGTAAGAGATATTTAAAAACTTTTTATAGATTATATCTTTATATATGTTACACAGTTATCTATATATGGCACAGCTAGTCCCATATAAATTAAATTATATTCCAACATGTTAAGGCCTCCTATCCTCTGTCAAACGTTAAGTGAAAACCGCGAATTAAATAATAAGTATTCATTTTCTTAAAGGGTTATTGATTAAAAAGATGTATGGAAATCAAGTGACGTAGTAAAAAATATATAAGTTTTATGTTTAATAAATTTAAACTAACTAAATAACAGAATAAAACTATTTCGATTCCGATTCCGTCAAATCTTTTGATAAGTACTTAGGCATTTTTTGCTATATAGTATTATCCGCTGCTCTAAATCATGCCAATTTTACGATACAAAAAGATAAAATTATGGTGTGCGTTTTTCAGTAGGTACTGGAAAAATTAACGCGAATCCATGTGACGATCATATTATTTTTTTAATCAAACCATATGCACTCAATGCGGATTCACCTAAGTTTATCTAGAGTAGTAAGGCTTATAGAAAATTTTTATGTAAACATATTTGAACTTTATTTATGAACATTATTTATGAACTTTATGAACATTGTTGAAAGATGGAATAGAAATGCACCTTTTTTAAAAATCATTTTTGTCAGTTCGTGATTTTAAATACCTATAGTGAAGGACCAAACAGTTTTTATGTGAAGCGCCCCTGGCGTGAAATTTTTGAAAATGGCAGTTTGTGTATTAAAAAAAACCCGCTGCAAAGTTGACGTCCTGAGTTTTTCTTCCCTTAATAATTTCTTAATTATTTGTGATTCTGTTTTTGATTAGTAATATTCAACCCTGATGAGAGCTCAGCTGTAAGCTGAAACTAGTTGGTTAAAACTCAATAAAGTGGTGTTAAATAAACTAATAATTTATTTAAAGATATTTATCTCTCACAAAAATATGTTTGCTTTGTGTGAAAACTTTTATTAAAATTATTTTTGATAAAATGAATTAGATTCTTTCCTGCTGACTTAGTATCATATCTTCTTCTTCATGTACCCTGTCGGGTCCCCCCGATGTCGGCGATCACCTGGGAGAAAGTTTCCCTGTCCAGGGCAGTGCGGACCAGCTCTTCCACGCTTCTTATCCCGGTCCACTCTCGGATGTTTCCAGCCAGGAATGCCCCCTCCTTCCGACCCCTCCGCGACCCTCAATTTTCCCCTTCATGACGAGCTGAAGAATGGAGTACTTTTCGCCTTTCATTATATGATCAAAGTGTGAAATTTTACGGAGCTTTACAGTATTGAGTAAAACTGTCCGTTTGTTTTTGCTCTACGTAAATCTTCAATATTACTAGTCATGTCAGTCCAGGATATCTTTTATTTTACGATGTATCCACATTTAGAACATCTCTAGACGATTTAGAATATTTACCATCAACGTCCGTAAAGTAGAATGACCATAAACAGCATTTGATCAACATCTGTTTGAGCTTCAAGTTTAAGTCGTCATTACAGAGTAGACTTTTCATCTTATTAAAAGATGCACGGGCTGTCTCTATTCTGCATTTGATCTTCGTATTAGGGTCCAGATTTTCAGTAATAATACTGCCCAAATATTAAAACTGTTTTATTCTTTCAATGTTGACACCCTTTAATTGAAGGCACATGTTTGGATGACTCTCTCGGCTAAAAACCATGAAAGTGGTCATGCTAACATTTACACTTAGACCATAATGTTTGCCAGTGGAATTATCACTAACTTATAAAAAAAAGTTATCACTAATTTACAGATAAATTGACTTATTGATGAATTTTGCGCTAATGTTGTATAGGTTATTAATAATGATCATTTAATTGGATGAAAAACGTAAACTTTGTTCTTTCTACGTGAATTGAAATATAATTTTATATTTTATTTAAAGTTTCGTGGGTAACATCTCTCCTCGAAAGGCGAGGTAGTTCATATGAACTCTTCTTTATTTTGTCAGTCTCAAAACTTAAGTAGTAAAATATAATTATAATTTAACTCACGTAGAGGTAACATAGTTTATGTATGTATTCTACCTAATTTTCTGATAAATTGACTTTTTTAAATGTTAAAAATATGTCAAATATGTCGATGATAATAAATAAAAAGAATTAACATATAGTTGACTTATTTATGACGTTTTATCAGCCATTAGCAGCGCCCAGTACGCGGGCTGTAAGTAAGTCAGGCGCAGTAGGCGGAATGCAAAATGGTTCTCGCTGATGGAAAATAAAAATGCGCCACGCGTGAAAATTCACGGAATACCGACGGAATACAAACCCCAACAATAAAAATAAGAGCTACACAATACGGGCAGACAGTTATTGAAATTCTTTCATGTCTATCTATCTATTATACTGCGATTGTCAAGGCGATCGTGCTGTTGCCGCTCTGTGAGTTTTTGATAAGCATCATAGAAATACACATTTATGAAAGCTTAACATTTATACGACAAGGCCAAGTAATCGATTGATATGCATTCTCAAACGTACAGGAAAGTTTGTGTGTGTATGTTTTTTAAATGAAAGGAAGCAGCAAGAAAGCAACCGGGAGCAAGTAAAATAATGCAATACGCATCGGATTACGAGAAAATCTGGGCACACGGTGTAAGTCCACTCGATCTGGTGATGTAGACACAACTCATTGCAATCGAGCGGCGCCGCATATCGTCTCTCTCGGAATGACTCCATTAATAATAACAATAATATTTGGATAATTTATATAGCGCCGTTTTCGCGAATATTCACCTCAAGGGCGTTGTTTACAGAAAATTATCTTACAAAACTACTTACTGCTAAAAAAACTTATTTACTATTAATTATTCACTAGGTGGCATGCAAAAAATGGAATTAATGTTTAATACTATAATAGTTGGGAGTGTTTGAAAGAATTAGGTGTTTTCGCGGAGTGCACACTAGGAGTGGAAAACATTAGCTAGTGTTGTTGTGGTCAGATTCTATAGGTTTTATAGGATTGTCTAAATAGATGCGTCTTAAGTTGTTTTTTGAACTATGGTAAGCTGCCTGTTTGTCTCAGTTTATTTGGTAGTTTGTTCCATAGCTTTGGTCCAGCTACCGCGAAAGCACGATCACCGAAATTAGTTTTGTGGACGCGATTTACTTCAGCTAACCTATTTGTATTAGATGTTCACTCTCATTCGCTTTTAGAATTCCGGAAGACGACTAGTCCAGCTATTTACATCTCAAAGAGGTAAGGAGTGTAACCGTGAGTATGGAATGTGTGTGCGTGGCTCGGCAAGGCCCCAACATATATAATGTGGATGAAGAGAGTTGTATGTCAGTGTGACTCTGTTTTTTCTACACCGGGTGGAAACGGCATGATGGCAAGTTTGAAAGTAGATGTCGGAGGTAGGTCGTTGTCATCGCCAGTTCATCGAATCTGTGGAAGACTGTCTCTTATTCTCTTATGAGTGGATCCTCAGGTGACAAGAGTCCAATTCTGGTTCCAAAAGCTACAGAGGAGTTGGGCATAGGAAAACAGCGGTTGCAAGTTAACTTCTGCACTATGTTAACTTTTCTTTCTCTTTTCGTTTTCTTCCCCTGCTTGTAGTGTACTGCTATTGTTCCGTTTCGAGGTTAATACATTATAGCACCCAACTGTGCTACTTTACACTATTGCCCTCCTATCAAACCTCTTTTTTGTAATTAGTTTTAAGGTATTATTAACGTTGAATTTTTGAAGGTTTGCTGTCGAGTAATCTGTAAAGCGTGTTTTGCCCTCCATTTTGCGTTTGTCGTTTGCCCTGGGATAGTTAAGAGTACATAACCTGCTTTGGTAACCTAGTTTATTATGACTACGTAGGCAACCTATTTAAGTTATGCTCGATGCTCGTTATTTTAGTTTCTTTATGATCGCACTACCATTGGTCCATTTGAACAAATCATATATAAGCATGTGGTGGCCCGAGACACATACACACAGACATCCGTGTAATGAGTTACCACAGATGCTGACGTCGAGTACGGCAGGCCGTCGCCCTCGATACAGAGGTTGAGACAAGATTGCTGAGCAAAGGCAAATGTAAGCCGGACCGATGACCGAGTACAAAGGCGAGGTATAGCAGAGGGCATGGACTATCGGAGTGACAAAACGCACCTCGCTGATCTAAGCTAAATACCCACACGCGCGGCCGAGTAAAGAGGAAATCATAACACCCCTGATTCCTTTGTTCTGAATGACTATAAAAGCACGCGCCCGCAGAACATACCATCTCACTCCAGCGGGGCCTCTCGGATACAGCGGAAGCCCTTGCCGTCATACCTTCGAACGTCACGCTTTCACTTGTAACCTTTGTACACTACTGTATTTTTTATAACTTGTGTTTTGTAATCAAATAAATTCTGTCAAACCATCGCGACTTTTACATCATCAACCGCAGCAGAGATCTCCGACTCTACAAACGGAGTGGTGACCCTTGAGTTCAACTCTATTCAAAACCGGAGGACTCATCCACCTCCACATTGATGACCCCGACTAAGAAAGAACACGCCCTTCATATCATCAATCTTCAACTTCAACCCTGACGTGCGAAGTCTTCACATCTACCATCGGGCATCCACCACCACAAGCACTTTTCGAGATTCAGTTTATTTGTAAATATGTTTAATGGCTGGCGTCCTGCGTAAATCTATGCAACCATTTTATATTAATTAAATAAATATATAGAACGTTGATAATACACACGAGTACACGGAAAATAAATGGTGATATCAACTTTGCCATTAATGCAAATTAGAAAAGTAAAAAATACTCACGAAAGAGACAAAAAAAGAGGCGTTGCCAGCAACAAAAATTATATAAAAAAACTTACCCATAAAAACCATTTTTTTATTATAGTCCCTTTCTCATTTACTAGTTGAAACAGGTTTGGCGCTTACCCCACGCGTTGGGCTCGAGTCGGACGACGCTACGAAAGGGAGTAATAAAAAATTTCGAAAAATCCAAAATTATATTATATTTATATGTCTATTATTTTTTTTAAACGAAAATTTGTTAAATTATTTTTATCATCGTCGCAAGTCTCCTTGCAAAGTTTCAGCTCGATTGGATCACGAAAAAAGGGTTAAAAATCGATCCAAAGTTTTTTCGTCAGACAAGCAAGCAAGCAAGCAAGCAGACGCTACGAGTTAAAAAAAAGAGTAAAAATAAATAATGTCATACGGTACGTACACAAAAAACATGTTGCGGTCAATATACAAAAGCTAGAAGTTTTAGAATACATTAAGATCGGCTAATGGAATGTGTGTATATTGGTGCGAACATTTTTCTTAAAGATATTTAAAAAAGCGCTAAACCCATCCACCCTATCCACGTCCCGACGACATAGCTGGTTATAAAACTTGCTATTCCTAGGGATTATGGGGTTGTTTTACATGCAACGCGCAATCTTAACATTTGTAGATACATTTTTGGCATATTTCAATCAAATTCAACATTATGCACGATAGTGTGAAAATTATATGCTCTGGTATATTCCCTTTCTTCATCACATTTCATATTGGTGTTTCACACACGAAAGTTAATTCAATTCTTAGTAGAAAAAACAAGTATAAAATAAAAAGTAAAAAGAAAATCAATAAAATGTGTATCGTTTTATTTTTTTTCCAAATTGAAAAAGGCTAGACTGCCATATTACCTATTATTTTCTATGCGGGAGTTACATAATATGTGTTCTATATATGTAACCGCTCTTTTCACTTATGCGGTCGGGTTCTGATGGGTATGGAGTGTTTAGCAAGGGTTTTAGAGTTTTAATTTTTGGGTGGTTCTCAAAGAATCTTTATTTATGTTAACAAAAATTACCGCGTAACGCCGGGTATATCAGTTAATTATATATAGATATCGGAGAACAACTGAAAGTATTAGGGCTCTTGTGCGAATTTCTTTTGGGATTCAACAGGGCAAGAGGCCCAATTTCACATGGGTAGGCATATAAAATAGATCGCCATATTCTTCTATCCTGGCTTACCACTTTTGCTTCGGCTACATTCATACATCTTCTCATGCACACTCTATGGTTGTTGAGGCTTTTAACGGGGCCATCTTCTAATATTTGTAGTAACTGATCGTGCCAGGTCTTTCACGGATGCCATCTATTCCTGCTGCCTTCAACTCTCGCCTAAAACATTTTCTAAACCGTCCTTTCCTCGCTCACACGTTCCAGATAATCAAACTATCTCAGCGATCCATTCTTTATTCTGTCTACCACGCTACAACCAGCATTGCATTCACTTATAATTGGTTCATTCCTCACTCTATTGATCAAAGATTTTCCACACAAGAGCCTTAGTGATCGCTTCTCTAATGCATTCAGTCTATTTGTAAGTTACGATTTTTTCAAAAGTCTTTTAATAGGATTGGAAATTCAACCCATAAACGCACTCGTTATATTATTTCTCGGTTATTCCGTATCTTTTTCTACTGAAAAAATGTAAAAATAAACTACCATTTTCGTTTACTACCTATTTTTTAAGCTACATTGACTGAAAGTATGATGGTATTAAGAAAAACCTTCTGTCGATAGTTTTGGGAAAATATGTTGAAAATTGAATAATTGAAATTGAAATTACTTCTCACTGAAGAGTGCTATTTTTATAAGATATTTTTTATATTTAGATGTGTACTGTATTTAATTTATCTTACTTATCTAAATTAAATTTTTGATAACGATAAATAACTAAATCAATTATAACAACACATTATTCTCACTTAATAACTAAAATTGATTGCAGTTATGATTTCACTAAACAATATTTAAATTGAAAATGATTTAACATCCTTTGAAATTCAAATCGGATGAATTCATTCATCGGTAGATTATTCTATTCGATTTGAAGTAATCTCGATGAAACCCGCATATGAATAAATTCAAATTTAACGATTATTCGACAGATGTCGAGGTATGGCTCATGAGTAGGTACGAGAGGTGTTCGAATTATTTCGCGAAAGTCATTTTTATTAAAAGTCAGTTGTGTCATTATATCAGTTTGAATTTATTTCTACTCATCGTAAGAATAAGGAAAATGTCAAATTACAGCCACCTAAGTGGGATCATTGAGTTTCTGGATAAAGTTGTTTGGAAAATACATTACTTGTGATGGATCCTCTTCTTCGCCTTTCAGCTCGATCCTACTCCTAACTGAGTTTACGCCTTGTTAGAGGCAAACAAGCTATCTATCTACGTCGGGTGAAGGCTCTACGGTTTTTAACGTAGTATTTCCAAACACCCTCGCTTTATTCAAGACCTCCCCAGTTCACGTTGTGTAATTTTTTGTTTCGAACTATAGGGGATGAATTGGTTTTGTGGTAACCCTAACGCAAGCTAAACTTAAATTAAATACTGGGGTATGAAGTTCGTGAATGTTCATGGAAAACGCAAACAAAACTATCTAGCACGTCAATTAAGCCTTACGGTGCAATTGCTAAACATACTATGTTCCGTGGCCCTATATTATTTACCTATCATTCCTACGGACTGAAACCACTGCATCTGGTGTAGCTGCGCTTCCAGAGTGCGCGATCCTCTGCTCCCACGCCCTCTCCGCTCGATCCCCCATGGTCCTACCTGTATGGGATCGGCCGCCTTCCACTGGAAAGGTTAGTAACGTGCCGTTATCACATGCGCATGCACATATGGAGTACATAGATCCCCTGAAAGCCCTCAAGTCCTTCGTAACCGCCCCTATGGATGATTCCGTCTTCGACGCCCTCGCTGGTTAATAATTTTATCTTCCGCCGTTATCTCGCTGTGCTTATTCCTTACGATCTTTTATATTTACTCTGCATTATTTTTATATCAATTACATTGTTACGTTTATTTACTAGCCGGCCTAAGTTCCGTCACCTGTATCTGGCCCTATGTCTCATTCTAGTGGTACGTTGGGTTCTAATGGATAAAGGGGGTTGTGGAAGGTATGTGTAAATGTATGTGTACGCGGAAAAATGTGTTTGCTTTAAATTCGGCTCCTCCATACCCAAAGGCTCATCGGTGACTGATCCCATCTTCCTTCTCCCGACACGAGTTCCGGATACGTTGACCTGAGCCTGGATGCGCCTTTTCATGTTGGGCCTCTTCTGTGCAAAGTACCGCACCATCCCTCGCGTCAGTGTCTGGCGTCCGGGCTCAGAGCCAGTTTGCCCCCCGAATTCCAACTCCTCCAGGTTAAACTAAGTTAAACTACGGTATATATACTGAAGCTACTGTAAAGATGGTCCCGGGCCACCTGTCAAGTCAAAAATATGCGAGTGGGGAGGGGAGTTTCCTAGGCTCCCCAACCCTCGCCTGTGAGCAACTGCAGCCCATTGGCCATTCGCGACACTACAGTGACTGCAACCACCCTCCCAGGTAGTACTTATTATAATCTGATATGCATCAATACGTTCAATCCATTCCAGACGAGGGAAGACATCCGCACGGGTATTGTGCCACCCGTGAAGAGCCCCCTCATACACTACGTACGAATAGATACATACTAATAAAATATAATATACATACATATACTTACATATACAATACATAAATAAATACTTGTAATGGTTGGTTGCCATGTGGTTTCACGAGGCCATGACCCCTCGTATTAGTGGATGGAAAGGTGGATCTGGACAGTAGGGATATGCCTAGCCCCTGGCCAGGGATGTCGGTGTATTTTCTCCAAATGGTGTACAGCTAGAATCCTGCCATCGATGATGATGGGATCTGCCTAATTTTCTCCGACTGATGTGTAACTGGAACCCTGCCATCGCTGATGGAGATGATGTTGTCACTATCGAAACGTCTCCTGATGATATATAGCTGAACCACCGCTAGTGATGATGATGATACTATCAGAACGCCTCCTGACTATATATGACTGGGACACCGCGATGATGATGATGATACTATTGAAACGTCTCCTGACGATATATAACTGGGACACAGCTAATGATGATGATGTTACTACCGAAACGCCTCCTGACTATATATGACTGGGACACCGCTAATGATGATGATGATGATGATACTACGGGAACGTCTCCTGACGATATATAACTAGAACGCGGCGATCGGTGGCGACGACGTAACATAGCGAGTAGCGTGTAATCGGAACGCGGCGTTCAGTGACGGTGATGTAATTTGGCGCGTGGTATATAGTTGGGACACGGCATTCGGTGATGATGACGGTTGCGATGCTGATCTGACTATCCCCCCCCCCCCCCCGACGATGCACAGACGTATAAGTACGTAGATAAATAAATATATAAATAAATAAATTGATAAATAAATTAATAAATAAATTAATAAATAAATCAATCAATAAAATAATAAGTAAATAAACAAATGAATAAATAAATAAATATATTATTAATTAATTAATAAATCAGTCAATCAACCAAATAAATGACTAAATAAATATATAATTAATTAACTAATCAATCAATCAATCAATTAAATAAATAAATGAATAAATAAATATATAATTAATCAATTAATCAATCAATCAAATAAATAAACAAGTAGGTAAATAAATAATTTATAAATAAGTGAATAAATAGATGAATGAATGAATGAAAGAATGAATGAATGAATGAATAAATAAATAAATAAACAAGTAAATAAATATATGATTAATTGATTAATAAATCAATCAATCAAATAAGTAAAATGAATAAATAAATATATAATTAATCAATTAATCAATCAATCGATTGAATAAACAAGTAGATAAATAAATAATTTATAAATAAATAAATAAATAAATGAATGAATGAATACATAAACAAATAGACAAATAAATATATGAATAGGCAAATAAATACCTAATTAATTAATTAATCATTCAATCAATCAATCAATTAAATAAATAAATAGAAATGAATAAATAGGTTCGGCGTCGAGCACACGGGCCGCGCGATCCCTGGAAGTTCACACACATGCAGAGAAGGGTTAATTTGGTAAATTAATTCGCCCCTTTTATGGTCAGTACGGAATCGACATGCGAACACCTGTGGATAAACATATGTAAAGTTTATGGTACAGGGGTTAGCTTTCACAGTCGGCGCTTCTTCCGTCTCTGTCTGGGGTGTCGAACCCGAGACCATTCTTCTTAATCGTGCGACACCTTTATATATCGTTATAATCTCGGATCGTTATAAATCGTTATAAAACGGAAAGAGAATGACATGACTTACCCATCGGCCGCCGATTATATCCAGTCCAGTGCATCGTAGTTTCACTTCATGTACCTCACTTTATACCTAAGGATTGCGGACACTTGCCTTGCACGCGCATACGATTCACAGGCCCCTAATTAACTATAGTTCGCGACCTTACCTTTGATCCTGCCATTACGCGTTTATAAGTTTCCGTAGCTGGGGCTTAGTATCCAGCCTCTGCAATTACACGGTGTATATACTTTAATCAAACCGAAACTAGACATTATTTTCTTTTCTTTAAATTTATATTCCTCGAGATACCGGAATTAGACTCTAGCTCGACAATTGTAAGTATTCATATATCTTAATAATACTGTAACATAGTCCTTACGCATCCGTACTTACCCAGGTCGCCGAAACTAAACTCTAATTCTAATGATTATACTCTGATGATTATACGTATTTTTCATAAAACCATATTTTTCATAAAACCGTTACCCGTTATTTTCCGACGTTACATATTCTTATATTTATCCGAAATACCGGGATTAAGCTTTGAATTTAGGATTCCATGCATTTATAAGTTTTAACAAACCCGTGAAGCAACCACTTGTCCACTTGTTGTTGTTGAACAATTAATTGTTTCTATAATAAATCCCCACTAGTCTACTTCTTTATAAGGTCAATACATATTACTTTTAGGGTCCGCCGATTTGGGTTTCGTCCTTAATATTATTCTTAATATGAATTTATTATCATCTCGAATATTTGATATCTACTCTCCGGCAAATACTCCCCGGATCATTCTAATATAGTTTAACAATAACGGGATTCTGTAATTTTTACAAGTATAAACAACCCCAATCTTACCGAAACCATTTTATGTAGTGAAAGACGTGGGATTTATATTCTTCCTGAAATGTAAAATGAACCCGGTCTAGGTGAAACATCCTTATTTAGTTTCAGGACAACGAGGTTTACGCGTTCCGCGAGGAATATGATATAACCCGATCTAAACGAAGGTAATTTTATATAATTTTAGGACAGCAGAACTTACAAATTTCATAAATTATATCGTGAAGCCAATCTAGGCGGAGACACTACGTATATTTTAAATAGAGTAAGAGCTTAAATTTTACCATTAAGCCTAATACACCGCAAGAATGTCCTAGGCATAGTAAACAAAATAGCGTTCAAAACTGTAGTGTTTCTATGTTCATATGTTTTAGCTCAAAACGAATTTTAAAAGTTTCACATTTATAATACAAAACCCGCAAAATAATCCCGGCCGAAACGTTTTTATATGTTTTGATAGCGCGAGATCTATGTTTTTCTATATAATATAAGATAACCCGGGCCGAACGAAAGCAATTTTATATACTTTATATAATGTTGAAACTTGTACATCTGTAAAACCGTAAATAAACCCCGTTCCTCACGAGATTATTTTATATAATTTTTTAGAATAATGGAATTTATACATCTGTAAAATCGTAAATAAGCCCCGATTCTCTCGAGATTATTTTATATGATTTTCTTGAATAATGGAATTTAGACATCTGTGAAATTGTAAATAAACCCCGATTCTCACGAGATTATTTTATATAATTTTAAACGAAATGAAAATCTAGATTATTATAGGCTAAATCTAGAACTCCGCGAGAACAGCTATATATTTTTCACATGACGTATTTTTAATCCCGGAATTTATTCGCTATAATTTTAACGGACTCTTACTATTAAACATAAACAAAAGATTATTTAAATAAACTAAATATTTTTTCAATATCTAAAATAAATCCGGTCTAATCGAAACATTTCATATAACGAAATATTATATGCCTTACAAATGTAAAAATTAAAATGAGACCTCGCGTATTTAGCAAAAGATAGGTATTTTTATAAGACTTATTTAAAATCGAATCTGTTAGTAACAACTCTTTTATCTTTTAACAATTTCCCGCGTGTTTAGCATAAAATAGGTATCTTTATAACGCACAGCTAGTTTCCGGAGATCCGCCAATACTATACCTGTATACTTAGTAAAACGAAAAATTAACTAAATTTGAACCCTAGCGGTTCCTGAAATTCTGCGAGTATTATTCTGTGAACCTAGTAAGACGATAAAAATAATTAACTTTATAGAACGTAGTGATTTCCGAAGTTCTGATATGCCAAATTAATTACCTTTATAAAATAAAATCAAACCCGTACTCTGAGTTAAAACCCTTTTAACAGGACCTCACGTATTTAGCATAAGATAGGTATTTTTATAAGACTTATTAACAATTTCCCGCGTGTTTAGCATAAAATAGGTATCTTTATAACGCACAGCTAGTTTCCGGAGATCCGCCAATACTATTCCTGTATACTTAGTAAAACGAAAAATTAACTAAATTTGAACCCTATCGGTTCCTGAAATTCTGCGAATATTATTCTGTGAACCTAGTAAGACCATAAAAATAATTAACTTTATAGAACGTAGTGATTTCCGAAGTTCTGATATGCCAAATTAATTACCTTTATAAAATAAAATCAAACCCGTACTCTGAGTTAAAACCCTTTTAACAGGACCTCGCGTATTTAGCATAAGATAGGTATTTTTATAAGTCTTATTAACAATTTCCCGCGTGTTTAGCATAAAATAGGTATCTTTATAACGCACAGCTAGTTTCCGGAGATCTGCAAATATCAGTTCTATATATGCCGGACTAATCAACTTAATAAAGCGCAGTAATTTCCGAAGTCCTAATATGCCAAATTAATTACCCTTTATAAAATAAAATCAAACTCGTACCCCCCTTTTCTTTTATCGTGAGCAATCAACAATGTCGAAGAGTATAATTACCCGTGCACCACTTTCACTTAAGCTAAACTATAATTTTCAAACACTGGGACACTTTAAGTCGACGGTAACTATCACTCAAAAAAACAACCGACGCGGATTTCGCACCTCCGTAGACGTCCACCCAACTGCCCAAAAACTGCACTGTCTTGACATTTTAAAACCCCCCTCGCGGGAAAAGGGCCCGTATCCAGCCTCTTTAGTTTCACTATTCTATGCCATCCCTGATATCAGAATTCCGCCTACTAAGGTCTATTTTGGCGGTCCACAACCCTGAAACCACTCACAGCCGTCAGTTGACTCCACCTTTCTGTTGCTGTCTCTTACCTTATGTTTTGGGGCGGACTCGGTGGCTTCGGACGATTTAAATTCGCTTCGCAAGCGCGATAATTAATTTTTAATATTTAATTTCTAAGTTCAGTCCATATTGTCGTTTGATCAACCGTAACCACAATCTATCGGGTACTCCCCTAATCATAGTTGATGTTTCTTCACTATCTACCATTATCATGTCCCGTTCCCTCGTATTTTCACCCGTCCTTATCGGAAATTTAACGTTTCTTGGCCGCTATATCATGGGATCAATTTCCCTTTACTCACCATGTACACACTGCATACCTAGATATAACAATCATCCAAAGGTACTATACCTAATTTTAAATTAATTTTGGGCGATCTTTTCTCGTGGATCACCCAATGAATCCTGTCTTACGCCCGCGGCACCCCGCGCACAGGGACGTATTAGGTCCCTCCGTTGCGGAATTTAAACATTGAAGTTCTCCGGTTGTACCAAGGGCTCACGTAGCCATGTCGTCTATATATTAATTTGTAACCATTTATTATTATTTTTATTGGCAGTAAGATTGATCCACAGAATAACTATGTAACATAAACAGTGAATATTCTCGAACAATACAATACTGGAAGAGTACTATTCGCTATAATACAATAAACTATTAATGTAAGTTAAAGTAAATTTTTAAATTCAGTGGAAATTTTTTTAGATTGTTTTGCTGTTAATTTTCCCAAAACAAAATAAATAAATAAATAAACACACAAATACACACACTCACACAACCCCACTATTGGACATGTTTTTTCTTATTTCTTTTATCGATTGTATATATGTGTTTTCTTGTAATTGGCCCAAACCTCTGTACATCAATTATTGTTTTTTTTTCAAGATTGATTAATTATATGGCTGTAAGAAAACCAATAAATGAAAATAAATAAAATAAATAAATAAATAAACCTCCAGTGCAGCAGGCAAGGCGTCGGATCAATTCAGTGCTTATTTATTGCCAAGGTACTGGACGCCTCCGCTGATAACTATATACTACTCACCATGTTCTTAGAGGTGTGTTGAAAGATTGCTAGTATCTGTCGAATCGGTCTCAAGTAGTTGTCTGTATTTGTACGTATATCATTATTACATGCTCTTGCTATATCCGTTCCACTTCATATTATTGTTCCTCCCGTCTTTGAATTTCTATCACACTATGTTCTCCTATGTTTTTGGTATTTATATACTTGCTTCTTCGCGTTATATTACATTTACTCCCAATTATATTTGTTTCATTTATCCATCCATCTATAAGATCCCCATACGCTTTATCCTTTTATTTCATGTGTATATGGGCCGCAAATTCATATTATTTTATTTACAATATTCTTATCTGGATACACTTGTTCCGATTATGTTTTGTGGGTTATTACTACCAAACCCGGTGAAGTCTGAGCTAGAATAGCCAATCGTATACACGTTATCCGTTCTGATGAGACTACGCTAATGTCGGACAGGTTTGTAGTGATTACATAGTTAATATATTGTATCTATATTTGAGTATTTTCTTTTCTTGTTGTGCCATTAATATGCTTACACGTTATCGTTATCCCTTTCCTAACTATATATACCGTCATTGCGCAATTACCTATCTGTTGTAAAAGCCTGAAGAGCGTTAGTCTACAGATAAATATAATAGAATTATAGTTAACTTTCCTATCTGCCTACATTATCCGACTCCCGCGAAACGAAAATGAATCATTATTCGCTTCTCGACAGAGCGTTAGTCTACAGATAAATATAATGGAATTATAGTTAACTTTCCTATCTGCCTACGTTATCCGACTCCCGCGAAACGAAAATAAATCATTATTCGCTCAGTTAAGGTCACCCCTCTGGTACATCGTATACGTTTAATCTGTGCTTCGCGGCCAATTCTTATAAATTATTGATGAGGCGCTTTCCTCTCGCGATCCCCTAATTAGGACCTGCCTTCCTTACTTTTGCTTATATTCCGCATCTCTGTTGCGCGGGAATCCACTTGAGAAGACGATTGACGACATTTAAACAGTTTCAAAAATCCAGTAAAAAAGCCCATAATTCAGAAACCTCGTGGAAATGTCAATATCATCGTCACCTTGGAGTAGACGTTAATCGGTTTTTTAATAGTCCAAAACGCAATAACCGCGATCCAAATCTCTGAAAACCGTGTTCAGTATATTTTTATGGGGAACACATGTGGACCGCTCGGACCGCATCGATCGTCAACCATTTGTACCAAACACGGCTTTACCTATAATTCTAGCCTCCACCACAAGATTAATATGATTTATAAGAATTAAATAGTGACTGCCCGTAGCCTATATCCGATCAATCGCTACTAACTCCCTCCCAATACTAGCGTTTCATCATCCCCAAATTTTTGTAACCCCAATACTCCGCCAGGTGGGTTAAGCTCAATTTTTCCCGCGTAGCATTTAAATCATCTTAGAATTAAAAATAAAAATAATAATAAAAAAAAAAATCTAAAGAAACAGGTGATTCATCACATACTTTATATATGTATAGTGTAAGTCTACTGTGATTATGTGCCAAAGAAAATCGATGAAAATCCACGAATCGCTGAAAAACCAAAAAAAAATTAAAACCGTCAAAAAATTTAAAATGTTATTTGTATCTATTCACAAATTAAACACGATCGTCAAATAACCATGCAAATGATAGCGGAATACGTTGTTATGTTGGTGGAATCCATTGATACCATTATAGAAAAAAACTAGTTCATGCCCCATCTCCGGCCGTTTTTTTAGCCGTGAATTCGAACGAAATTACGGACGTTGCACGAAGTTACAGGAAAAGATAGACGGACGGACGGACAGACAAAGAAATTATTATGTTTGATTACATTTTAGTAAGTTGTCATTGCCGTTTATAGGTGCCAAGTTGCATGAAAATCGGCTAGCATGTGTGCTGACTATGCGCTGCAATTTTTTAAGAAATTTGATGTAGGTATATATTTTCTTAACGCTACAACAGGCCACTTTTCTGTAACGAAATAAAGCACAATTACTGTAACGATATTCACACAAAATACAAAAACATCCAGAGTAAGTAAATCGCTTAGATTTATTATGAACTCACCGGGAATCGAACCCGAAACTCTTTGATTGAGAAGCCAGTGTCATGTCCACTGGGCTATGAAGACTGCATAATTATTCGTCATTATTCTTTATTATTAAAAAAAGCTTTCGGATACTCATTTTTTATTTTATTCTACGGATATGATGTTGATGAGTAAGAGCAATCCAAACAGTGGTTGCCATTGACGTATATCATTGGTGGTTGCTAAGGGGATCAAAACGTTCTGTCAAAGTCAAAAAAGATCGATTGATATGAATGAAAGTAATTATTAGTTGTTCTGAATACAAGGGAAGACATTACTAATTGATTTCCTGATTACATTGATGGTAACTAGGAAAAAGTTTTTCGAAATTTACGCACCGCATTAGTAAAAAATCATAGCACTAAAATTCACGGTATTTTCAAGTAAGCGTTAAAAGTAAAAAAAAATATTGTAACGCCAATATATTTTAGTCTCGGAATCATTCCACAGATGGCACTAAAATGGCCATTTCTCTTTTACTGACAGCTAAGAAACTAGTGTCAAATCTGTACATATATACAACACACACACGAAAGGTGTTCTTCATTGTATCAAGTACCCTAAGGGTCGAGCATAATTTTACACAGAGATGGCGACACTTTTGCTCGTAAAACATTAATGGAATATTACAAAAAATATTTAAATAATTCAGAATATAGAGAAAGTACAAAGTATTGTGTACTTGGGCTGCAACTTAAATGAAAGATGGGATCCTTCGGTTGAAATCAAATGCCGCATAGAGTGTTATGCAGTCATGATCTCAACCTTGGATAACGAATGTGAATGGTCAGATGCTACGTGTTTTCAGTATTATTCTATGGAATCGAAGCATGGACGATTACCGAAGAACTGATAAGGCGACTTGAGGCATTCCTGAAGTGGATCTACAGAAGAATTCTCAAAATAAGCTGATGGACAGAGTTACGAATGACAATGTTATGGCTCGGATGAATAAAGAAAAATAAAAATCCGAAAACTTATACATATCTATGACATATGATGAGACATCCAGAAAAATACGAGATCTTGCGTCTCATAATGCAGGGAAAGATTGCCGGAAGTCGGAAGCCCTGGAAGAAGGAGGACTTCATGGCTGAAAAACTTGAGACAGTGATTTGGCATAGCCAACGTCCGTTAAACGGACAGGGCACGAGGAGAAGAAGAAGAAGATAAATGCTTTGGTGTGTTCTGCGTAATGTTGAAAATACATATAAATATACAGACATTATACGGAGATCACAGTGGTCTCGTGTCCGAGCCATTGGCCTTTGCTTACTGGCATAATAAAACGTGGCTCGCAGGGGATCTGGTCAGGATGTCCACTAGAGGAAACTGCAGCTACACCAGTAGCATCGAGGGGATAGCAAGCCCACGGACTCACCAGCGACTGATCGAGCCGTTATTTGTACCCACGCCCTGAAGAATTGTGTGTAAATCCCTTGAGAGCCGCCGTTCAAGCACGTTATAGAATTAAATTATTCTCTTTCGTTAATGTAAATAAGAAAAAAATACAAAAAATGAAAGTATATCAAAATGATAAATACTATAAATAAAACATATAATATGAAGGCAAACAATAAAATGGAAAAAAAGTAGATTCGTTTTTTGGATCTGTTTGATTACCTTCAAGTCGGTGCAATCTAAATATAGGTAAATTCGAATACAGTTAATGCGGTAGATATGTTTTTATATAAATTTTTCGAGAATTTTTTGAACATCCTTCGTAGTATTTCAGATTAGGCAGTGAAATTATTATATCCGCGCTTGATTCCAATTAACTATTGTGGTAGCATGAAACACGTTTTACGATAATAATTACCGATATAATTGCATCGATTCTCATGTAAAACTAAAACTAGTTGAAACCCGTCAAAAATGATGGTTTCTAAAGAAAAACTATGCAATATTTGGGTGAGACCTGTCAAACGGAAAATGTATCGTGGGGAGAGAATGGGGAAAAAAAGAAATTTGAAAAAAAATCAACGATTTTTTTTAAGTTACGGAAATTACGGGAAATTACGGACTGACAAACGGAAATCGAAATGATTATTTTGGGGTATATTTTATACAGGATACAAAATTTCCAGTTTTATAAAGCTTATAATTACGAAATGTATCACATAATTAATCTTCTTTAATAATTATTATTTTTTCAACATTAAAAATGGATTTTAAGGAAAGACTGGAAAGAAATGCTAATGGATATTGTAATATTTTATATGTGACAACACCGACGTATAATTATTTTTGTTAAACCATACACTTTAATCAACTGTTTTATACTTTAAAGTCATAAAGCAATTTAAGTTGAGCGAGATGTACTCTTTATGTTAGGATATTTTCATTTATTAGAATACCAGGCAATCAATATTATTGTCAGTCTAAGTAGTTTTAAAGGAAAGTTTTCTCCCGGCACAGCGGGGGTGATGAAAATTTTTATGGGGACTGATTTTACGACTAAAATACGCTTTCTGGAAGCGAGACTGGACAATTTCGAACCGATCTAATATATTTTTACACCACGGCTTCCAGACAGTCTTTTTTGAGAATCGATGAACTTCGAATGAGTTCAAGTTTCAACGAATCTGAATCATACGAATAATAAACTTAATTTCATTGATGACGTTGCGATTTACTGCGTTGAGAATTGGAATTCAATATTTTTCCTTTCTTCTGCACCCACATAGATTTTATATTGTAGTTGGAATTACATTTTTTCTGGTGTGCAATTGAAACGTGTGTTCTAGCTAGACACATATTTAAGAAAAAATACAAAATAAAGATGACTATTTGTATAAAGGACCCGGTTTTTTATAATATTCAAATAGTTATCTTTTAAATTTGTTTACATGTTCAGTAGGTACTTCATCATTATTCATTTTCCATATATAATTTTTTTATGTATTGATTGTCTGTACTTCGATTTTTGAATTTAATTTATTATAATACAATTGTATCCTAAAGAAGAGGCCATGGGCTGTAAAATATGTTGATATTTTTCAATACAAAAGTGGTGAAAATAAAGTTCATTTTTATAAATTATATAATGTAATCACAAAATTATTTTGCTCTTTTTGAAGAAGAAATTACATATTTTACTGACACAAATATATAATTATCTATGTAACAATGTCCATCAATAATGGCTACCAGAGGGCGCTGTTTACACGTTAATACAAAAATGCTTTGATTTCACGATAATTTTATTTTTTGTGAAAATTAAATTTTAATTAGCATTCCAACTCCGCCCTTATTCCATTCCAACTCCGCCCTTATCCATCCCTTCCATCCGCATTTAAGAGTTAATCCTTTTTTTACCGGAGAGCCATTTACACGCATTTAGCTTTGTAACCTCAACTAACTTGTTACATTAACATTTAAATCGAACCGTCGGATGAATTCTGGAATGAAATAATATACACACACCCACCGAGAGTATCTATTTATTCTTGCTACAAGTCGGTCTCGTTTGCATACTCGTATGTTTTACTTTGTAGATTTATACACACCATCTATTCATTATACGCGGCATTACAGTTATAATCTTTGTCTATATCGTGTGCGTTTTTTCCCTGCAGTTTGTCCCATAGATACCTTCTGAATCTCATACAAGGTAGGGTAGTTTTATCTCCTTACACCAGGTCCACAAAATACATCACCGCGAGAGCGCGGAGTGCTTCATTGTCATAACTTAAGGTTTGTGTGGTCCTTAGAAATAAATATTATCCGTCTGGAAACCTCTCTGCGGTTACTAACGGGACAAGTCCCTACAAGGAGGATATACGGCTTAATGAGGGGGTAAATTCAAAAGCAAATGAATAGTTAAGTGCAAAACCCTTTGTTAAGAAACAGACCATTCTACCGCACATCCCATCCTACACAACAAACATAATGCTTAGTGTTCTAGCGAGGAAGTGGCTTAGTAAAAGGGTAATCACATCCAAAGGTACGGAGTATAAGCCTGATATAGAATATTTACACAATTATTTGTCATCATGACGTTCACTATAAGGAAAGGCAGAGAGGATATAAGGATACATTTTCATGTTTTAGCCACTCATTTTGGTCTTGTTCACCGTCACATATTTTTTACGCATGCTTGCCGGTTATTCAAGTTACAGAAACGTGACCAAAAAATTCATAAACAAGTTTATAGTAGTCTTTATTATATTATTTATTCAACCCTAATGTATTACCCCGTTTGACGAAATGCTAAGGACCTTCATAACATATATTTCACACCTAAAGTACCTGGTGAAGCGGTTTATAATAAAAAAAATGCGGTTATTAGAATTATAACGGATCATTAAGAGTTGTTCAAGTAAAGAATAGCGTTTATTTGCGGGAATTTAAATTGACGAGACGAGAAGTTGATTGGCAGATGAAAACAGAAGCGATGCCCACAGCATGAATCTATACCCCAAATTAAGATGAAAAATCCTACCTTTGAGATGACTGAATTCTGGTGAGGTGCAAGAATGCCCCTTTTCTTCAATGATTTGGTCCAGCTGCAGACAAAAACTCCAGTCGATCGCCGAATAATTAAAGATACCGAGATTATACAATCCACGGTTTAACAATAGATGCTGTAGTTTCAATAGGCGGTTTATCCATTCGAAGATATCAGTAGATGCGGTAATTACAATATGTGGCTTCTTCACTCGAAGACAATTAAGAAGTAATGATGCGGTAGGAATAAATTAATTATATGCGGTCGAGCCCATAAGGACAACATATGTCGCTTGCGTATTAAAAGGTGGTGGACGGAGTGGGAATTAATTAGAAATAAAAAAGGATTAATGAGGACCAAGGATTGGTGGATCTCCATCTCACCGAAGTCCAATTCAACCACGACCATCGCCTCTATCTCTCCAGATTTATCACTGGCCAAACCAGTACCTCTATAAGAACATATTTACCCTTTACACCTCACGCTATCGTCATTAATTTGTAATCCACCGCCCCCGAAACTAGGGTAGTTACTAATTTAGGCTATTTTCTGTTTAGGAGGGTCCACATATCAGAGAAGACGCTCAGCTACCTGAATGGGGAGTTTGAAGTGGAGCCAGCCTTCGGAGAGAAGCGGGAGGAGGCGCTGAGGCTGGCGGGCATCAAGACCTACTTCATCTGCAAAGTCCTCAAACCGGTAAGATTCGTGAATCCTTATGTAATAATCATAGCGGTCGTAGCTGTATTCTACAAAATGCAATTAATATATTTATTTGAAAAAATCCTTTCCAGCACTGGCAACATGAATCGGGTGGATTTGGTATGTTTGCATAGGGAATATATTATTACCGTTTTATGGTAGGTACAAGGTCCAATAAAATTCCAAGGAGGAATTAAAGAAAACGCTGGAATGCAGTAACGGATTTATTGATTACTGAATAATTAATTAAACAAAGGTATAAAGTCTCTTAACACTATTAAATGTAACGCTAATTATGAATTAAACTGTTTCGCAAATTTATCATTCGTAAATAGACACTTTATAATCACTTCAACACTTTATTCACTATTCACTAGAACAATCCATTCAATTTCAGCACGTTTTACTATTCAGTCCGGTTTATTTCGCTACGTAAGAACTTTTTCCAGAATATTCGCTCAAATATCGCACACGGAAGAGCACTTCACTTAATTATCTGTCGCTTAGTTCACACGCCTAATGGTAACACTGTTTTCGCTTCGTGATTCGCCGCTAGGGCCGCGTCATTGGAAACATCAAAGTAACAATGGCCCTCCACGCTCTGGATTCGTTTATTTATACGGTACAGTTGAATTCCTCGAACCGACTTTTATAGTGTTTTCTCGCAAGTTATCGCAATTTCCAGATGTTTTTGGAACTTTGGAGACGTCTCTCGAAAGCTATACATTACGCTAGGTTGTTCTGGAATCTTCGGTAGTATTGTGAACATTTCAAACAACTGTCACTTGACATGAGTGCGTGATTCTTTTTAGCCTCGTTACATTATGTTATTTTCCATATTGTTATGAAATGTTTTAATATAATATTAGGAGTACCTACATATCTGGTTAAAGATCTCATTAATAATCTGTTGTAGTTTGTATTAAAAAATATGAGGTTGCTATGGTTTCCAATCTCTAATATTTGTCATGTGCCGCATTGTTCAAACGTATTCCGTAAACGCAATTTTTAAAATATAAGTAGTGGGTGCATATGTGGTGGTCAGCTGCGACTCTAGCACCTCGAGCGTTTGAATCAACCTCGAACCAGCGCTCGAGATGAATCTGAACATCGCCATCAATCGTAACCTACGCCACGTTACCTATTATACTCTGTTATACATTATTGTAAAACGTTCTCATCAATAAATCGACCGTGTAAATTGTGAATATTTCTTGTAATCATGTATCTCCATCTGCCCTGCCTTAGCTTGACACATACATTTGCATAGTAAATCTGAGCGCATTCAAACAATTCACATAGTATGCTTTCAATGCCGCACTTGCCTAGCGAGATTCAAGTCAACAGATAAATATGATCTCCCATAATACAAACACGCACCTTCAGCATCATTTATCTCCCTGCACAATAAGCTATTCAAATATTCACTCATCACCTGTTAAACTTCTTTGGCACACATAAATAAACCACGTACTGTGTTGTATATCTTGCGTTGGAACATAGTTAGACAGAATGCGCATGTGCATTTCACCCTGCCTCTACGTTATTCGCAGTTTGGCTTTACTAACTTTGGCGGTTTACTTTATGTAAATACTTCCGTCGCATGATGAAGTATAGCTTCAAAAACGAGACCATCGCAACAAATTGACATCGGCAGGCAGTTGGCCAATATTTTAATACGGGATTCTTCTCCCAAAAGTAATTTACAACAAAAGCCAACCCTCAGTGGAGTATTTTAATCCTGAGAAATATATTGTCATTTGTCGGATGTGAAAACCCAGGACTGTAGTACAGTCGTAGTTTATCTGGGGCTGTGAGCGCACGGACATCACTAATGACCTCTCCAGTGAGCGATGTAATAAAGGTCAGAGCCACAAAGGTCTCCGAGCAGTAGCGGAAAATATCATCATTTTTGTTTTTGTAATAATATCGTTTTTGAAATAAGTAAGTTTTTAAACAAAAAAATTAATCGCGAAGAAAAAAATTGAATTTTTTTCATTCGAAAAAATATGTTTTTCAAAATCGGGAACTTTATGTTGGCGGTGGAACATGTCATCCATTTTGCTATGGAAAGTTCAAACGATCATCAAATTTCGACTGTGCGTTTTGCAGGATACGTATTGTCTTCAATGTTCTTGTTATTTTTTATAGTTGTAATATTTCTTTAAGTACATAAGTGCCAAGCGACCATTATTGATTTCTTTCTAGTAGCTGGTTTCCTTGGTCTTGCTAGGCCTTCAGCAGAAGTTCTATTTTATTATCACAACCTTCGCAACTCTTATATTATTCACCTAATACCACCTGACTAAGCCATCAGATCATTCTTATCCCTTTGTAATCCTACGTAATCCTAAGAGTGTGTAAGACTAATTATGCTATAATCAGTCTTACACACTCAAATCTTTATTGACTCTAGTATAATTCAATTCCCTCCAACTCACTGAATCCATTCAAATTCAATTAACTCGGGGAATAATTTGAATTGCCTCTAAAGTTTCTCTAAAGTTTAAAGTTAAAGAAATCTCACAGAAACAAAGCTATTAATGTGGGAGACGTGTATTCTTGCGGTGGAATTGGTAAACGTTACATTGTGTAGATTGATCACTTAAGCCAGCTTATACGGGTTGTAAGCCATGGGTCACCCCACAAAGACTGCATATACGTTTCCCACATAAATAAATTCATCTCTGTGAATTTTCTGTAATTTATCTTTGTTAAAATTAATATAGATTTTGTGATAAAGAAATTGTAAATAATTTTCAGAAGAGAATTCGAATGTCGTAAATCAAAAAATACACGTGAGAAATGTGTTTTATATAAATAATTTATACGAGGCACAATATCACCACGCATATACTAACCGATATACTAACGCCGTGGATCGTAAGACAACTAGAGCTCGTCAGCGCCATTGAGTAGTGTAAATTTTGTCTATAGTAGACGTGTATTATACCTACGTTTCAGCGACCGAACGTTTTGGAGGATCGATAATTTTTACATACAACTGTAATGATATTGGCCTATTCAAATAGACATTGCTGAAAAATTATACGAAAATATCTATCTGCTAAAAGCTCATGATAAGGAGAAGCACCAAAATTCATAAATACTCTATAATTAAATATTTGCCGGATAAGTAGGTGCGGGCGAGCCTTTATTATTTCTGCACGCGGGCGTGTAACGCATGCTTTATTTTATTTTGACGAAGCGAGCCAACCAAAGACGGTTGCCCGCGGAACGGATCTGGCCAATGAGAAGCGTTCTGAGAGATAGACCTTCACCTTTACACGTAGGTTGGAGTCAAAAATGGTGAGAGGTTTTGACTATATAAGCCATACAAATTGGAGGAGCAGCCTTGATTTTGCAGCTTTGAAATCGGCCGGAGGCTTTGTCGAAGGAATTCCGAAATAAGGAAGATAATTTAACAGGACAAGGAACAGCGAAAACAGATAAGCATTTTCAATATTATTTTTTTCTATTGCCTTTTTCGTGTATTCAATTTAGAACTTTCTGGATCGTAACAAATATTGATACATGTTGTGGATTGTTTCGCTACGTATTTTGGGCCTAGGGATAATTATTACTAGGCGCGCATCAGATTTAATATACAAGAAATCGTAATTTTGCGGCTGTGATAAATCCAGCGGGTGAATTATTGCATAACGCTTATGAAATATTTAAATGCGTCGCGGTCCATATGGACAATCATTTAAATTTGATATTCATATATTACCAAAGATATAAAGGCCTTAAAATGGAATATTTTACTGTCGAAGGGTGTTTGTTTTGTGGGACTTGAAATTCAGAATAATTGTGTATATTTAATGTCGCGATTTTGGTTCGGTATGTACGAGAGTTTCTTCAGGGCGGATGTATCTTTATGCAAAGGAATGTTATGTTATCTATACTGGCGATTGAATACACGGATTTCTATATGATTTGTATTATTTTGGGAATAATTGAGATCGGGGTAATTATGTGTTTTTGATATCACGATTGTCAGTGTGATATAAATTCAGATCGTACGAGAAATTTCCTCCAAATAATATATTTTAAAAATGCATCTGGATTTTATATTTATTTTATTAAAACATGGATATGTGTGTTATTGGACTCGTTACATGTTTGTATTGCGTATCATTAGGCAATCGTTCTAAACACGATTTGTTCCTATCAAGTTCTTATAAAGACGTATTTCGAATTGTATATATTGTATAGAAATAATTAATTTAGATTACAGTCCGGTCTTCAGCTAAGGATGGCGGAGTTTTATAAAAACGAGGAGCATTCTCGATGGAACGAAAGTGACGGGCTGCACAGGCGCTGGTGATTGTTTAATTAAGGTGAGGACCCGTTATATGACTTCGGATCAGGATGCCATCTCAGAAGCAGACCAACTACAGTAATAAGATAAGAACATTTAATATTAGTTATTCTTTATTTTCTTATGTGTATCAAATGGAATGTTCGTGCTACATAATTTGTCATTCTCACATAATCACTATTCATTTCATTACGTGGGTTCAGAGTTCGACGGTAACGGACGCGGTAACAAGTTGGTACTTGTCGGGACGTGACGTCGGGATTATTTTTTAATTATCTTTTAGACAGAAGCGAGGTCATTATACGTGCATTCTGCATTTCAAACGTTTTACTAACATATATAAATACATATTATTGCGTTTTACAAATTGAATAGGATCGCGGGAAATAGGCATTTCGTCCGGTTGTGCAATATTAACTTCCAACGTAGCATAATGAGATCTTATTACCGGCGCTAGACTCTTAAGGTTAGGCACGCAGGGATTATAAATGGGATAATGAACGAGAACCGAATGGGGGAGTTCGTCTCTTCATGGTCGGGGGGCGAGGAGCCGTACGTCTTTCACGCCCCGTGATCTTGGGAGGCTGAATATTGATTGTGGAAAAAGATGAAGTTAGATATACTCGCGTGCCATAAGCAACCATACATAAGACAGGGTCGAATGTCGGAGCGCGCGTTCTCGGCTATGCAGACTGTTTAGAGTGGGAGACATCTTGGATTTGGGACTAGGTATGATTATCTTAACTGTATCTACCCGGTTAAGACAGGGTTTTAAAGCCAAGAATTACAGGATAGTCAGAAGGTCCTGGAGCGGCGACCCTCAAAGATCCAAGGGGAAGAACCTCTCACGTCTTTTCAGCCCCCTTGGTGCGACGAGCTCGGGCTCTGGTTATGAATGTATGTGAATGTAATAACTCCGTACTCAAGGACGAGATAGGACGTTCCTCATGAATGAGAAATTATAAGATGCAGGTAGCAGTTCGACAATCAATACTTATGCTTGGGACCGCTTTAATGAACGAGATCTGTTAGCAGTTTAACAATCAACTTTTATGATCGGGACCGCATTCAGGAGCGCGATGGCATTACTAACACCATCATACTCATCATTCACCACCTTTTCTAACTTGCTGTATACAGAGACCTTCGGGGTTCTCCCTTCCCGGCCAGCGAGAAACATATCAGGAATTACACAATCAACTGTAATAATCATGCTGATTTACCATCATTTAATATCTCTAGTCAATAAGACTACACCGTGGGATCAATCACATCAACTATAATTGGCGATGCTAACATGGCTCTGACTGACGCGCTCAAGGAAGAGTCTTTTCCAGTCACCCAGTTAGTTCATTCAGCCCTTTAATCAGCAGTAAACATCATAATAATCCGGCTCATGTAGCCGCAACGTGGGATCCTCATCATTATACACCAGTCAATTTGACTGCCCCGCGGGACAATATACAAACCTTAATATCAGACGCGGGATTTCTTCCTGATATGTTTGTCGCCGGGAAGCGAGGACTTCGGAGGATTCCAGCAAGAGCAATAGAGTCTCGGCTTGATCTTGGTCTGCAGCTTAGCATGGGAAGCTATTAATTACACAGGTGGTAGCTACCGGGTACAGCGTTGTCGTTGGGGCTGTATCCCCCCCCTGAGAGGGGGGTAACCTAAAATCTACGTAAAGTAAAATCGGAATCAACTTGATTCTTACAAAATATTACTTATGGAAAAAACGCAAATTTCAATCTTAGAATCACGGGCTGTGGTAAAGTAAATATCAGACAGAACCTCCCCGAGCCTCTGTTGCGCTTAGTTGTTATGAATATATGTTGACTCTTTCCACTATATACCATGAACAGATAAATCGGGCCGAAGACCACCGAACGCGCCAGTGGTAAGCATTATATGTATGTATTCTGGAGAACCCAGCCGTTAATTTGCATTTCGAATATTGTGTGGTGTCTTATAAGTATAACCGTGTATTAATCGACCGTGATTTATCTAATCTGGATGACCGGCAGATCCAGTAAACTGCATTAAAAATTTTTGTATAGTATTGCATTAAAAAAAATACGTAAAAAAAATAGATATTGCGTGTTGTTGCGCAATATTAGCGCTAAGTTCTCATTATGTACCGTCGGTTGTATTGTGTGGATACCAAGTTATACTCAGAGCGCCCTAGGCTGTATTTCGCACGTGGTATTTATCTATCTGAATATTCCATCGTAATCGTGACCTCGCACTCAGCTGTGGGATCCTTCCACAGGTGCTAATATGAGACATCGGTAACCAGGCGGCACCGTTCTAGGCGAAAAATCTACGTAAACATATTTATGTTCGCGACGCCGCTACCGGATGCGAGGAAATGACGGATGCGCCCACCACGAAAGGCGATTTTGTTAGTCTGTTCAATCGATCGTCGTTTTGAGTCCGGCTCAAGTTGCGCGTTAATAATGTTAGGTTAGTTTCACCTCGTATGAATACAATGGCATTTCTTCTGCTACGCTACTAAAATTACTGAGTAACCGCGTCACATCGAGGAGTCCTATATTACTATCACTAGACGATTACTGGCCAAATTATATGTTAGACTAAACGTAAACTTAATTCAATCACGTAAATAAATTTTAAACATAGCTTTGAGCTTGCAAAAGCAGATCTCAAATAATATATTAGACTTTTAATAAATAAACTTAACGTAAAATAGTTTTTAAAACTTTTCTTAAAGCCTTCTCTTTTAAACTTCCCATTTAAACTTCTTTCAAAAAAGCTCCACCCCAAATACACCCCCAACAGTAGCTAAACGTCTCACAACTTTATGTTAATAAAGGGTCTAGGTTTATAATTAGCCAGCAAACATTTCAAGAACTCAGATATGTATTAATTGATTCTCTGTATTACATTATTTACAAAAATAATCTAACCAAACCCCATATTTGATTATTTTAATGGCTTTTGTGAACAAATTCATTAATTAAGCTTATTGGATTATTTACGTGGTTGGATATTAGTTAGTCGGGATTTTGGCCGCGTTAGCCCAGTGGAGATTCACAAGTTGTACACGCTTTTATAAATGTGTAATATATAACTTTGACTGCGCGGATTAATAAATATACATTTTTGATATCAAATTATGGAATTACGAAAAATATTAAAACATTTAGAAATAATATATTTGAGATACGAGCGCCCTGCTTAAGAAGCTGTCACTGACGAGCAGCGAAACAAAGCCCACATCATGTGACGTCATGGCCTTTGAAGCATTAGTGCTAAGTCGTGCTTTGTGCAAAAACTTCTTCTGAACCTTTTAAACAAAACAAAGACGAGTAGTGAAATCAGGAATATAAATTTCAATATTACATAATATGTCATCAACTCTGTGGACGAAAGGAACAATTTCGTTTGTTTAGGGAATATCTCTAAAAGCCTTTTAAATTTTTAAAAATTTTTCTTACAGTAGCTTAATTTTGCAAAAGAACATTGAACCAATTGATTTATATCTTTGTTTCTTGCCAAAATTTTCAAATAATTTATTATGTCATTTGTCTTTTTCAAAAAATCAAAAAATAGTCGCATTTTATTTTATTTTCTGACTCATCTTATTATTCCTTGCTAAATATGTATCTAAAGAACAACCCTGCATAATTAACTCAAAACTCGATTTTATTGACTCATTCCTACAGAAATGATCATAATATACAGAAAAATTTCAAATAATCATATTCAGAAAAAAAGGTTTGAAAAATTATCGAAATGATAGAAAAGGGTTATAAAATATAGTAGAATTTTTAATATCAATTGTTAAGTATTTTTTCTTTTAATTTATAAATTTTGCAGGTAAAGTAAAATATCGATTTATTTTTGGTTCCCTTTAAAACATTTACAGAGTGTAAAAGAGCTAGTCTACAAAACCTTTAGGGTAGACTCCTACCTAAGTTATGTGTTGAAAATGTTATATACCTGAAATCAATAGTCATGAAGATAGGCAATTAAAAATTTGCATTTCTTATAAATATTTCTGACTTATGTTCTGTCAAACGATAGACTATAGTTAAACTAACTTACGTAAATGGAATATTAAAAATACATTTGCTTTAATACTAGGCATGTACAATTATCAAAACCTTGCGAAATAATTCTCGTTAAAATTTCCGTAAGGTTTTTATTATTTTATTTGACTTGTATAAAACCGATTGATTTTTCAATATTAAATAATAGTTATTTTAATGCAGGTCCATTGTTTTACACAATTAAAGAAGATATGTCAGATATATTAAAAAAAATTATACAAACATAGTAGTTCCGTATGTCCATAACCATTGATATTTGGACATTGTTGCTTTTTGACGAACATTTTCGACTCGTAATTTAAACAGCAATCTGCCTGTAAAGAATGGTGGACAGGCTCCTTAACACCTTGTTTATATATTTTTATAATACAAATTATGTACATTTACCCACCAGTAAATTTTAATTTCGAAAAATTTATATAGTATAATCGTATTCTCGCTTTTATATATTTTTTAGCCATAACTATTTGAAATCAAACATATTATGGAGATGTCTAGTAAAGATCCCGCTATCTTCCACATACGTTTGCGCTCTAACATATTACTGTTCTCTCCTGGGTTATATTATCACTAGAGTATTTTATTGAATTTTATATCAAAGATCAAAGTAATCTTGTCTGAAAAATTTTAATAATATAATAAGTGTGTAAAGACATTGAAAGTACTTTACTGCACTTTTGTCAGAAGCAAACTCGAGTATGCAACGCAAGTATGGAACCCCCAGTATATGATCTATGTAAATCGCTTGGAACAAATTCAAAAAAAAATTATTCACTTTCTCAACTTTAAATTCAATTACGTTTCTGACGATTATGACAGTTCATGCAAAAAATATCACATCCTACCGTTATACAGACGTCGCGAAATAGGTGATTTGATGTACCTACTAAAAATTGTATCAGGCAACGTCGACTGTCCTGAGCTATTAAATAGACTAAAATTCCATGTTCCCTGTAGATCTCGTAGACACAACCCAGTCTTTCACATTGATTTCACCTCATCCAACTATCGTCGTAATTCATATTTCTTGAGGGTATGCGATGCATTCAATAAACTGATAAGATTATTGGATATTGATCTGTTCGAGTGCAGCCACACAAGATTAAGAAAAATTTTGAGTGCTGAATTTTTTTCCACGTTCCAATAATTAAGTTTCTTTTCCTTTTTATTTTGTTTAAATTTTTTATTCTTTCTTTCTATATAATTTGTAATATGCCTTAGCCATTCATAAATATTTATCATTACTGACATATTTCTAAATGTGGAGACCTGTAATTGGCCATCTATATTGTATCAATGTTTTCTATGCTTTTTTTTTTGTGCTGTTGGTCTTCCATATACATTAAATAAATAAATAAATATGTAGGTTCTGAAAACACAATTACTAAATTTTATCCATTGAGGGAAAATTATTAATTAAGATAAATTATAAAAGTCATAATAAGCCCTGTTCCACTCTATAAAAACTTCGATACACGTTTCCCATATAAATAGCTTCGTCTCTATGAGACTTCTATAATTTATTCTAATGAATTTTTTTTTACTTGAATTGTCCCAGAATCGTTGAAAGTGTTATATTCATATAAAAGAAAGGAGGAGAAAGTAGATAAGAGGGATACTGTATTTCCCTCACATCAAGACCAATAATAGCTTTTAGATAAAGACACAACTGTTGACCATCTACATGGTGAAGGATCGATTTCCAGCTAATATTGTTACGTGAAAACAATAATGTAAAACGACCCTTGCTGAACGTTCTATGAAAACATTCGAGATTCATCAGAGCACAATATTGATTTCAAGAGAAATCGGTATCAAGAGCTACACTGTTCTCGATAAATATAATTCTATATTCATCAAAGTTTGAGAGAAAATATGAAATTATTAAAGGAATAATGGCTGATGTAGTCGACGATGCTTAAGCAGAGATTAAAAATTAAAAAACTCTCGAGAATATCTAAAAATTTCACAAGGCTCTTTCTTGAACCATCTTTTTTCCATAATGCCCTCCTCCACTTCAATTATCGCATGTTTTTCTTTTTTTGGCTCTCCTAGGATTCCCCGTATATTGCCATATACATCCATACTACACTGTGTGAAGAATCTTAGGAAGCTTAATATTTTTATATTAATACATTAAAATATAATAAAATACATACATAAAATATATAATGCAGTTATCAAATATATTTATCGAGGCATTTAATATCTTAGAAGGATTGTAATTGAGCAGTGATGAAGTGTGAACACAAAAAAAGGAGTGTATACAGGAAGTCTGGATATTAAAATAGGCTACTGTTTAAGGCTGAAAGTATTGAAGATATATGCCAAAGTTCTCCTGGGGTGAAAAGGTACAAGGAGGCATCTGAATGAGTCAAGATAACTAATAACAATTACTAAATAACAATAAGCTCATGCAGAGGATGATAAAAGGCAGCAGGGACTTGGGTTTTAAGAAATTTTCATGAATGCATAAACTCAGAATGTGGTTCAATATCCAAAATGTCGATTATCTTATATATCTCGCATGGTTTTTTTAATCAAAAAGCTGCAATTTTATCGCAAATCTTTGACAGAAGACGGCACAAGAAATAGAAATAATATGTAAGGAATTTATTGAACAATAATTTATAATAGATTACGCGGGATTGAATAATTTCGCATTACGGCCCGCCGATATACTAGTTGCGTCTGATGTGTCGTTATAAGTAGCCTTGAGCTTCCAAAACAAAGCTACGTGACGCCCAAATATTCTCCAATTTCTCGTATGTTTCTTCGAGTCACTTCATAGTGTTGTTATATAAATCGATAGTATCGGGGAATTAACTTTTCTATTGATGACGCAAGGGATGTCCGTCATTACCAGAGTATTAAGGGGTAGCGTGCCGTGCAAAATAAACATTTGTCACACGGAACACTACATCGTGCGGCAAACATACGTTGTACGGACATTAATAGATAACTCGGGTTACGCCTGAGGTCAGATATTTAGCATCGAAGGGTTGAGTACTGACATAATCAAACATTTTACGGAAATTAAAGTTATGGCGAAAAAATATGTACATACTTACGTATTAGCATCTATGTGCTGAAAATTTTAATTGCTGTAAGAAAAAAGACTATTATATTATGGGTATAAAAGTGAAAAGTGTTTTGCAGTCATGATCTCAACTTTGGATTACGAATGCGAAAGGTCAGATGCTACGTGTTTTCTGTATTATTTTATGGAATGGAAGCATAGACGCTTACCGAATTAGATCTACAGAAGAACACTCAAAATAAGCTGGATGGACAGATTTTGAAGATTTTATGGTTCGGATGAATAAAGAAAAATAAGTAATTAAAATTATTAAAATCCGAAAACTCAATATCTCACACTTGTGATGAGGCTTTCAGAGAAGTACGAGATCTTGCATCTCATAATGCGTGGGAAGATTACCGGCAGTCGGGGCCCTGGAAGAAGAGCATCATGACTGAACATTTTTAGATTGTGGTTTGGCCAGTCTACTGTAGAGCTGTTCCAGGCCGCAGTAAACAAAGCTCTCATAGCCGACATCCGTTGAACGGATAGGGCACTAAAAGAAGAAGAATAAAAGTGAAAACAGAAATATCCTACAGAGGTATTTCTGAGATAAATACTAAAAACCTGTCACTACCCAATTCAAATATAATAAAAAACAGGCTAAAACCAAAACATGGTAATCTGTATATTATTATGGCAGAGCGAACTAGAAAAATAAAGTCTGTCTTGGAGCGGTATGAATGTAACTAAATTTTAAAGTAGTATCAAACTGGTCTCTTGGTCCTACTCATTTATTTTTTATGAGACGCGTTCCGCCTTATATGGGTATTATCAATACAAATATTTTATATTCAACATCGTGATTTCCAATTCATATTTTACTAGTAAAAACTAGAAATAGTAAATATTCCAATCCATATTTTACTAGTAAAAACTAGAAATAGTAAAAACAAATAAATTACTAGTAAAAACAAGAAATAGTAAAAACGAATAAGAGACATAATTCCAAAATTGTTCAAAAAACTAGCAGATAGAATAATAATTAACAGGACAAAATGTAAAAAAAAAATTAAAGAATAATTATACTACGGTGAACTGTGAAAAAATGGTGATATCTTATTGTGTATTATTAATGTTGTATCATATTATTGTTGAAGGAACACCAAGTAATATGATGTTAAATATACTCTAATGTATTCAACAACATACCTGTAATAAAAAATAAAAAATATATATAAAAAAAAATACGCCCCCCTTGAAAAATAGTGTAAACTTGATGCCTCCCCCATTTTCCCTTAATATTCGAAAAACAGATTTTGAAAGGGTAAATAATATATTTATAAAAATAATTTTGGCGGAATTCTCCTTTTGCATTAGTCCGCACCTTTTCAGAGAAGCGCCCCATCCAGTTTGTAAATCGCTGGCTTATATTATATATCAACTAATATCAAGAATATATCCAGTAATATCAAGAGCATATTAAGAATTTATCCATTGATAGTAAGAGTATATCCACTATTATTAAGAATATATCCACTGGACGAGATTTTCTTGTAGTAATTATATTCGTAAATATAAAAAATATCTTTAATGGTAATAATTTTTTAAGCGGGTATTTAATGTCAGTATAATATGTGTGAAATTATCCTGATTACAAATTTTCTTATTGCATTCCTTACTACGAACCAAAAACAAGTCATTTAAAAATAAGATGCTCTCTTAATTGGTGCAATACTCTTGGACACCTCTAATTATTTTAAAAATAATTCCTCAATATCATAGTACCTACTTACTATCTGAAATAAAACATGTCTTTTGTTCTATATACCTTTATTTTAAAATAAACGTTTATCAGAAAATTTCTTATTTTTGCCCTGTGTATTTCTGACCTCTCTGGTAAAGTTTTCAAGTCTCCGATATCCGACCTTCGACATCGGCCTCAAAATTCAGATCTCCAGAAAGTAAAGCCAACAAAACAAGCCGGCTTTAGTTTTAAGTTGGTTTACTCAATATCCTTTACGAAAATAATAACGTATATTTAATTCTTAAAATTAAGGTAAATAATTATCCCGTTTGAATGCCATTTCTCTCACTAAACTGTGTAGTAACTCTACACAGAAATTAGTCCCAGTTAAAGTTGGGCTCAGAAACTTGTACATTTCCATTTAATTAATAAGGGTAATATTTTGACATCACGTCAGTAATTAAACCAAGTAAATACGTGTTGCCATGGGGATAAAACTTGGTTTTCTCCCTTTAGCGCGAAAGCCTGTTTAATAATGTTTGAATACAACCACTTCAGAAATGACGAATGACAGCTGTAAGGCTGTTCTAATATTATAATTAATAATGCCTCAATTTTATATCGACGTTTGGTGTTGATGGTGTTGAGTTTCTAGGGCGATTTTGCCCCGAGGGTGATTTTAGCTAACATATGGCTTTTTGCCATACCAACTTATGAAAGTCCAATTTTTTGTAAAAAATAAGTTAAAAATATTGAAAAAAACATGTAAACTTTGATGACGCTTATTTTCTTAACTATTGATAATAGGTCATGGTTGCTTGAACATTTTCGATTCATTATCAAGGCATGAATCTACCTGTAAGGTATTGTACTAGCTCTGTTACAACCTATATACTTCTACAAATACACATTAAAATATAATGTGAAGATTGGTAGTTAAAATTGATACTTTTTGTAACTAATATGATAATAAATTCATATTAAGACATTCATTGATTAGTTAGTTAATTTGTGGTTTAACATGATTTCTTAATTCACACTAAATTAAACTTTGTAATGTACACCCACTGAGTTATTTTGTCACTACTTTAGTTTAGAGAGCAGCAGTCCCTTTTATCACCAGGCGTTATTAATAAAACCAGTTAATTTAATGATATTATTAATACTAAGGCGAGTGTGTGGAAAAACTATGGTCGATATGGAATGAACAGATGAGAAGTAAATGTAATGCTGGCTGTAGTGTGGTAGACAGAATAAAGAAAGAAGTGCTGAGCTGGTTTGGTCAAGTAGAACGTATGAGCGAGGAAAGGATGGTTTAGCAAGTATGTGGGGGCGAGTGTTGAGGGCAACAGGAAGAGAGCGTCCGCGAAAGACCTGACATGATCAAGTCCTACAAATATTGGATGATGGCCCTGTTAAAAGCTTCAACAACCGTAGAGCTTGCATGAGAATATGTATGAATGTAGCCGAAGCAAAAATGGTTTGCCAATATAGAACTATATGGCGTTCTATCCTCTCTGCATACCCCTGCGGTGAAACCGCGTGACGGTTAGTTAGTTAGTTAATAGTTAATATGATGATGATTAATAACAGTTAATTATTACACCTGTTTCCTCCAAACTAAATTAGTGACAAGATAGCTCAACGTGCGTGTTAATAAGATTAATTTAGTGTAGATAAATTAAAATAAACACACAAAGACAGCTTAAAAATATCACAGATATCACTCGACTCGATCATGATCTTGTTAAAAATAATGACACAGTGTAAGTTGTTTACCATGAAATAATTTAAAATGCCTATCGCACACTAGCGGCGTGTATTCAGTATTTTAAAATAAGCTATACTGAACTAGATTTCTACGAAATAATTCGAAATAAAATATGGATTTCGTAATTTATCTGTCACAATTATAATCATTTAATTCAGATTTAAATATAATATATAATAATATTCTGCCTCTAATGATTTCCAAAGTATATTTTTACATATAATTCATTCTACAATGAACTGATAGCACGTGACTGCCATAAAGGTATTCCGAAGACAGTAGTTGTTCGTCTGATAGTGAATAGTGCAACCTGGTTATACAGAAGCATAAGAATACCACAAGATGGCCTCCCAGAGTTCTAAAATGGAGACCATGGGAAAATAAAAGAGGCATCGGAAGACCTCAAAAGAGATGGGCCAATGATATTTTCGCTGTGGGGGGAAAGAAATGGCTACAATTAGCCAACAACAGGGAAGAATGGAAAAATAAGGAAGAGGCCTATATCCAGCAGTGGAAAGACGAAGGCTGATGAAGAAGAAGAAGATAAGAAAGAATGTGAATAAAGAATATAAAATATATATTTTTATGCAAACGCAGAAAATTTTAGAAAAAAGTTATTTCATTATCATAACAAATGAGATGAACTGTTTAGAAATAAAGAAAAGATAGAACCTAAAAAAATCTATGCACTGATAAAAACATATCATCAGGATTCAAACCCGGAAAATTTACTTGCCGGAAGGGTCATAAATTTTTTAAGTTCTATTTTGTTATTTCCAATATTGACGATGAGAAAATTTTTGTGAAATTGATAATAATATAATAATAATAGCCTTTGTTCAGACATCAACATGTTTGTGATCAGTTAGACTGTCATACCATGGCATTTCCATCTGTACGCCTTTGGCAAAGGCCTCCTCCAATTTCCTCCATTCCTCCTTATCTTTTGTTATTCTGGTCCACGCGCCACCTGCTGTAGCTTTGATCTCATCCACCCATCTTCTAGAAGTTTCGTTAGAAGCCTCGTTTCCTTTTCTTGTCTCTTGTGAACCAATACAGTATTGTTTTTGACCATTTCTCTCTTCCTCTTATTGTATGCCCAGTCCATTTTCATTTAAGCCTTCTGATGGATACTTTAACATTCTTCGTTTCCGTTTGTTCTTTGATTATTAAATTTCTTATTCTGTCGAAATTTACAATATGACATTTAAAAAATGATAATCTTCTTATTAGTGGGTGATTCTTTTAGTTTTCACTAAGATAGTAAACTGATGAATTAAACGACATTTGTAATATTAATTTTATAGATTTTAAATAAAACGAAAATACGCGATAATGCAAAATTATTTTTTCTTTACGGCATTTATATTATTTTCTAATGAGCTCTCATTATTTAAGGCTAAACTTTCCAAAAGGTCATTTATCATGGGCTTTTAAAACCATTTTTACAAGAGTTATCTACAGAAATATACCATACTTAATTACCGGAGAAAACCCGGCTCAACCCGGGTGGAGACAAACCATTTATGTGAAATTTTATGTTTTATCCGAGATCATATTTCTTTAGATGCGTTTTGTGGTAGAGGAAAGTAATCAAATGTGTAATAGTATCCCTAATATGGAATACTGCCATTTCTCGTAAACGAATACTCTTATCCGTACATAACAGTGATCTTCTATTTCTTTCAATCATCATACTCGCATACAGGTTTCACCTTGTTAGTCGCGCGAGTGCTTTTGTCATCCGAGGTGAGAGTGTTTTGTTTTTCTAGGTATTTGAGGAGAGATATGCGAGCTCTGGACACATGGTGATTGCGTTAGTGCAGAGTTCGATACGTGGATATGTGATTTTTGCAAATAGATTTATTTATTTAGATTAGACCAAAGTTCCTATAGTATCTCACATAAATTAAAGTTTATTGTTCATAGTTTTGTTGTATTCAATATTTGGGTACCTATTCCATAATAAGATACCATTGTGTTTATTTTGTTTTTAAGAAAATGATATATGTACTTTACATGTAACACAAGACTGTTATTAGGTTAAGGGAAAATGTATGACTGATTATAATTACGAATAAAAGTTTTTGATTTATAATATAATTTTTTTGTATCACAAAAACAAAGTGGCATTCCATATTTAGTTACTTTCCTATAATATTTTAGTATGCAACAAAATACGCACGCATCATGTAGTGGAATATTTTCACATCGTGAAACCACGACTCGCCAATCAAAAGCTAAGATGGAATTTATTGGCAGCCTTCTTAAAAAGTATTCTTATTACTCTCTTTATATTAACTCGTGGCGTCTGCTTGTCTTCTTCTCTTCTTGTCTGACGAAAAAACTTTGGATCCATTTTAAATCCCTTTCCCGTGATCCAATCGAGCTGAAACTTTGCAAGCAGACTCGTGACGACGATCAAGAAAATCTATCAAATTTTCGTTAAAAAAAATTAATTAAATTTTGGATTTTTCAAATTTTGAATGGGTTTTTCATACAACTTATTAAGTTGTATGAAATGGTAGACGCGAAATCTGATTAAAGTATAATTTTGGATTTTCGGAAATTTTTTATTACTCCCTCTCGTAGCGTCGCCCGACCGAGGCCCATCTTTTCACATTTTTTTTTTCGCGTAGGTTAAGCGAAAAAAAAAATGTTTCAACTAGTAAATGAGAAAGGGAGTATAATAAAAACTTGGTTTTTATGGGTTGGTTTTTTTTTACGATCGCAATTCTACATTATAATGAGAAGACAGTCACAATTTTTAGTAGGTACGTGTTCTTGATATTGCAGTAGTGATTAGAATAATTGGAATAAATTTCAAGCAACAATTGGAGCAACAATTTCAATAATTTTACCATCCATTGAAATGAATCCAATTAGCGCGGCAGATTCCTCAAATTCCACTGATTTCTCTGCAATCTGCAAGAACGGATGTTGCTGCGACTAGTCCACTAGATTAGAAGCAGATTAGCCCCGTCCGGAATGGAAAATGGATTTTCCACCAACGGGAGACGAATAATTGGATTTTAATTGCCTTTTTAGTGGAGAATTGCTCAAGTTACAATAAAATATGCGCTCTGTATCGGCACGGTACCCGGAAGGCCGCGGCGGACAATCTGAAGCGATGTTCGATAAATCACGGTTAATCGAGTTACGCGTAATTGTATTTCGGTTGAAAGGCAAGTGTTTATGCCAGCCTTACAAATTGTTGGCTGTATTTTAAATGGATGGGTATCTGAGAAAATTGGAATTATCGGAAAATTATCAAAACATTAATAAACAATGACTTTTTTAACAGTTCAAAATTAAATTTTCCTTAATAATTGTGCTGTTGCGCTATTTATTTCTTCAATATACATTTTGTTCTTAGATCGCACAAACTGTGAGCAGTTATTAAGATATCAGTGTTTTTATTTAAAGCAATAACAGGAAATATTTCAATGTATTTCTTGTAAAACAATAAAACATATTTTATTAATATCAAAGCACTTCTTCTTCTTCTTCTTTTGGTACCTTGTCAGGTCCCTCCGATGTTGGCGATCATTTGTGCGAAAACCGCTCTGTCCTGAGCTGCCCGGAACAAATCCAACACCAGTCTCATTTCGGTACACTCTCTGGTATTGCGCAGCCAAGGTATTTGGCTTTTAAGAGCTCGTCGTCTTCCTTCTTTGATGCCCTCGAGTATAATCTGAGCGTTTGCATCGAGCAAGGGAGGTTTTAGGGTTGCTCCGACTACAGGGCTCCGATCGCAGATTTATGGTCCAAAATTTTAGGGCAGACTACCACATCCTGAAAAATGCATTGAGAATAAGAACTGTCAGCGAGAAAGACCTTAAGCTACTTGGTGTTCAAACATGAAGGTGGCCTGCCTTTGTCAGAACACAATCCAGGACGAAACCCCTGGAACACCGTAATTTTCTAATAGAATCTTCAAACATATACATTTAAATAAAATACAAAAATTCTTTAAAACAACCGCTGCTAATCGTAAATTACGGTTAGTGTTGGTAAAACCGTTATTTTAACCGGTTGGAATTGGTAAAGTTATATGAGATTTGTGTCTGATTGTATCGGTAATTGGTAACTGACATATGAGCTGTTGAGTATCAAAATATACTCAACCACCATTTTTGTTTCATTATCTAAGCATATTTCTACATTTAAAATATTACTTATTTATCAAATCAAGTATAAATTTGATGTTATTGCTTGTTAAAAATCAGCTTATTCAAGTTATAAAGAAGTGAAACAATTTTCTTTGATTTTTCAAATAAATAGTTCACGAAGTTAGGTAGGCTTTGATTTTCACTATTTATATAACTGTTGTTCAATGTATACCAAAAATATTTGATAAAATATTTTAATCACTGTATTGAATAAAAATTATTTTTGACTTGCGACATTATTCGTGATAAGCAGCGATATATGTAAGCGTCGGTTTGCGGGGGACGTAGAGGAGTTTCTACACATTTGACGTCGGGTATATCAATTGGTTCTAAAGTAAAAGTGGATGTTATTTTTGTAAATGTTTCAATAATTGTTGTTTTTTTCAGTATCAGCCCAGTATAGAGCCCAAGAAGAACGGGCCACCAGATGCCAACGGTATAGATGGAGCCATACTTGCCGATGCGCCATCTGATGGTAAAGACGAAGGAGATTCTGTAAGTATAGTTTTGTAATTTTTATGAGTATGATTTCATATTTTTTTGATATAAGATAATACATGATGTGAAATTGATGGATGTAAGGCTAAAATGGATGTTTATTTTTCATTGCTGAATTCAATTTTGAGATGTAGTATTAGATCGTTACAAGGTCTCTCATAACTCTCAAACATATATCAGATACTAACCCTTCAGACAACAATTAAAAAATAAAATGTAAGCCTTTAGTGCTATAGTCCTCGTAATTTGTATCATTGTATATTTTAAAATAAATAAAAAGACTTTACTTTGTATTAAACCACGATTTATTGTTGTGCCAACCGGTTTCGCTTAAACTTAAGGGTAACTTAATAACAGTTATTAAGTTGCCCTGATGAAGCTTAAGTTTAAGCGAAACCGGTTGGCACAAAAATAAATCGTGGTTTAATACAAAGTAAAGTGTTTTTATTTATTTTAATATGTCAAACCACAAAGTTATTGCTTTCTACCAAAGTATTGTATATTATATCGATTCACACGAGGTAATTTAGAAATGTTAGAAATCAAAAATTCCCGGTCAATCTCTACTCCACATTTCCACTTCGAAATAGGATATAACCCTATCCGATAAATAAGTGATTCCTCTTTTTATTTAAATTTATGAATCAGTAATCGTTTGTCCATCTCGCTACGTGGTATCAAAACAATAAAGTGGTATCAAAACCGGTCGACGATAAAACTAAAAAAAGTGTTTCAAACAAAGTTTGTTATTTTTTTAAATTAATAATTGAGTCCAACCAGACAGCAAAGTTAATATTATAATATTAAAAAAATATATTTAATATTATTTCGAATATATATGTGGTGTAACGAACCATTTCCCCACGCGTTTTGACCAGCACTGAAATTCCCACGCAAAATCAATCGGGCAACAAAAACATGCACACTCAAAAGCGCGGACGTCTGTGTTTACATACATATAAGATCGACATCAGAGATTAGAAACTGTTGCATACAGGAGGATACCGTCGAAAAATGCAAACGCGAAATTCTGCTGATGGCACAATCTAACGAAGACAAAGGATTGTAAATATGCTGATGGCGCCATTCTCACACAGGTTTTTTGTAACGTCTCGACACCAAAATCGGGATATAAAAGACGTGGTAGCGAAGTTCGCATCGCAATGCACTCACTGTAATTCAGCGGCTTTTTGTTCATATTAGCTGTTTTATATGCTGAAATACATTGTACAAGAGTGGGATCCGAGACACGGTACTCCACATATGAATAAAAACGTGATTGTTATAATTCAAGTACCTATGACAACTTAATGATCTAAAATATTGCTCTAGTTACGGCTTAAGTAACCCAATATTCTTATTTACTCCTCGATTTTACCTTGCGGTCGACATATTGATATACAATTTACTATTAGACTAAAAGATATGTGATAAAAGTTTTCTTTTTTGATTGGCCAGGATGTTCATGTGCCGAGTAAGATAACGGAAAACATAAAATAGGCCTAAATATGAATATTTAAACGGCAGATGCCGTAAAAGTATTTAATGGCTAACCGAAATATTTTACTATATTATAAACATTTGATTAAATGTCCCTGATTCGTAAATAAGTTTATGTTCTGTCAACATACAGAGACTAAATACTGTTTTTTTATCGAGAGTTAATAAAAAATATTTTATTTACCACGATTTTTAAACCTAAAAAGAAATTTACCATTTTTTAAAATAAATAAACATTTTATTGTAATTTTTATATATGTGCGCAATGTCATGTCAATGGTGTTTTGCTAATAGGTACGATAGCTTTATCCATAATCTTAATGATTGCAGTAACAAGATGAAAATTAATTAAACTTTTTCACCTGTCACTTCAGATTTACGAGGTTAATAAGAGTAGAAATATGTTTAGACGACGCGACGTGGACTTCGTAGTAATTTCCAATTCCAATTACAATAATCCCAATTATAATAATTTCGTTATCTGTCTCCCCGTCCGTCCATCCGTCTGTCTGTATGTCCCCGTAACTTTGTGTAACGCCCGTAACTTTTTTTAAAAATATTTTTTTACGAAATAGTTTTTTTCCAAATGGTTTTTTTTCGAATTTTTTCGACATGTTAAGTTTCCGTCATTTTAGACGGGTTACAGTTAACAGTTAACTGTAAAAGGTATAGAGTGCTGTGAAATCCTTTCGCTTCTTTTATCTCATGACAATATTATAACAATAAACAAACGTGTTTTTTCCTTAAAAAATATCTAATACTTATATTTGCAAGTATTGCAGTCACTTCATACGGAATAGACGGAAGTTTTTTGGCATTGTATCGAAAAGTGAACCGGTGACCTAATTCTGTCTATCGTAATGTGTTACTTCTATAAACACAGTATAGTCCATTCTGATGTGGAGGAGGCTGTAGCACGTCCCACCCGTCACGCTACCGAGATGATGGATATTGGATGTCGGCGTAAATGAACCGAACGTGATTACATTTAAAATAATGGGTGTGTATACTCCGTTCGCGTGAAAGATATTTTATTTGAAAAGATTAAAAAAGCCTTAAAATTCGAAATTATTTAAAATTGTAATACAACAATTTAATAATTTGAGGTTGCTTATTTTGCAAAGATTGCAGGCTGTCGAGGTGAGTTTTTTAAGGGGAGTAGCGAGAGTCACATAGATGGACAGAGTGAGAAGTGCCGACATAAGACACACTCGGCACGGAACCCCTACAAACACAGAAAAATTACAAAGGAGGCGGCTTGAACATGTGCTAAGAATGCCAGAGGAATGAATACCCAGAATGGCGGTGGATCGCCCCAGATAAACCTGAGAGAAGCAACAGAAAATTGTGTATGAAAACAGAATGGGAGTTCAGACTAGTTCAGAAGCTGCGCAAAATAGGGGAACATGGAAACACCTTGTCAAGTGTTTGGGCCCCCGACCCTACTAGGACAAGGGGATGAAAATGATGATAATGATGAGGTTGCTAAATATCTTCAAAAGATAAAACACCGAAGTTGAATGTTAGAACACCCTTCTCCACCATACCAAATTTGTAATGAAAACAAAGTATATTAATAGTGTGATTGTGTATGATTTTTTGTGATTTTTATGCGTCATCGTTAGACTTCATTGTCTGGCGCCGTAAGCGTTTTCGTCTTGAATTTCCAACACCGGTCGGTTAAACATCGACGAAGGACATTTACGATAAGTATAATTTTTAAACTGTGCATCAGTGTAATTAGGGAATGCAATCCCGATCCCGCGAGATCTCGAGGCATTTTACGAGATCAATCCCGAACCAAAAAATAAATAAATAAGCCTTTTTATGTTTTGTAAGTTTAATTGTACATGTCTATAGAGCTTTTAGTAAGAACTTAAAATCTCACATTCAAATAAAGAAAATAGCTTTGAATAATATTTGCTGTACTTTGTCAACCTAACATAGTAAGGAAAATTATTTATTCTAATACAATGACTGATTGATGCTTGGAAAAATGGCTACAAAAAATTTGCAATGCAATGAATAACAATAAACCTTTTATTAAAATTGCTGGTGTAAAAATGCAAGGCATTGTCTTTAGTTGCTATTCAGCTCTATAAACAAAAAAAAATACCAAAGTATTCGGGATCCCAATGCGTAGGGATCACGCAGGATTGGAAATTCTTATCTCGAGGGATCCCGAAAGGGCAATCCCGACTCGAGATTGCATTCCCTATAACTGACGTTGTCGAGCGAGTGAGCAGCAGCCAGACGATTTCCACCGAGGAAAGTTTGCGGAAAATCGGCCGCGGGTCACACCGCGACTCCTGGCGCACAAGGGGTGGCTCGGCCCGATCGATAGCCCGGCGAGAGGGCCGCTCCGCAGACGTTTCTGAATAAAACAGTAACGAGGCGTCTGTGTCGGCGAGAATAAATCTGACCGAATTCGGGAATTTTATTTTTTGGAAAAATTATGGTTTACGGTCATCCTTCGTTCATCATTAATGTCACGAAATTGTTTCTCCAATTAAAAAAATCTTTATTAATAAGAAGAGACGCATTTCATAAAATAGAAAAGATGCTGTGAATTTTGTCTCAATAATTTATAATATTATTTTTCGTCTGAGAGATCGAATTCGCCATATAAACTTATCTAATTTAATATTTGCAGGATTGTAATGTTGGATTTTCAATATGCTTTTAAAATTTTTAACTTAACAATTCTTAATACTTTTAAAATAGAATATGTTCTTAATATGGACTCAAGGAATTTGAAAACGAAACTTGTGGATTTAGTTAAGTATGAAAAAATAACACTTTTTCACTTTGTCTCGATCTTTTTGCTTCTTTTTAGAAAAATGCGATCTTTTTTAATTTCCTTTGCAAAAAATACAAACTAGATAAACCTATTTTGACTGACCATTATCAACAGGCAGTGGAAGGGTGACCTAGTGTAAAACTGATTTGAGATTGCCTCAAATGGATCAAAGCAAATATGGTTCACACTTTGACTTGGACTTAAGCAGTTATAAAGAATTTTCAAGTCAATTTATTGGTAATTATTATTATTATACAAAAAATAAAAATATAGACTGTGATTTGGTATTTCTGCTTTCAAAATATTCCCTGGCTTACGAATTAATCGCCGTAAAATGCTTTAAAAATTTTCACGGTGGACTTGATTTATTTGTAAAATTTAATATTCATCGAAACAAATAGTTTTTTGCATTTTAAATCTTTGGTCTTTACGCATGAATTTGTGCGTTTAAGTACACCCATATGGCGTAAGTACTTTTACACTAAGGGTACGAACATGCCAAAGATGCCTCACTGCGATACCTCGCGGTCGCGGTTTCAGCTCGCTATCTCGATGTCGATACTCGCTGTTTACATGGATGGCGGTGCGAACATGTCGGTTCAGTCGCACCTCGATGTCGATACTCGCTATTTGTTGTGGTGATTTTTCTCCCGCTTATCCCACAAAGCAGGAATATTAAAAATCAAATCAATTAGCACCTCCTTATCCATAATTCAATTCACAGTATTTATCAAGTAAAAACAGTTTAAAAGATAACTATAGCGATCGTGACATGAGCAATACGGGATTAATGACAGATGACAGATCCATTTGTTTTTACATCGCGGTCGACAGCGAGCAGCGATGTGATCTGGATCGTGATTGGACAGATTCGCTAGGCTGAGGCGAAAATATTTTGTTATCACGAAAGCATCGAGCTAAACCTCCATGTAGGCCGCGATGTATCGCAGTGAGGTATCTTTCGGCATGTGCGTGCGTATCTACTAGCGTGTATTTGTTTTACATGGAGGTGACATCGAGATAGCGAGCTAAACCGCGACCGCGAGGTATCGCAGTGAAGTATCTTTGGCATGTTCGTACCCTTATATACGAGGTGTGGCTATAAAATAATGAGACTATAGCTGTAAAACATTTTATTTTGGATTTATGCATATTTAGTTATTATCACCTTCAATATATACCCTCCGATTTCCCAACAATGCTCCTTGCAAATTTTAAATTGTTCGGAACAGTGCTGGAAGTCTTCCTCTGTGAGCTCCTTCATGACGTGTGCCGTATATTTTCACAGCATCAACGGACTGAAATCTTATTCCTTTGAATGCAGATTTGACCTTGGGAAAAAGTCACGTGTTGCAAAGTCAGGCGAATAAAGCGGGTGGTCTAACACTGGGAGATTGGACCTGGCTAGAAACTTCTTGACAGACAATGCAGAATAAGCTGGTGCGTTGTCTTGATGGAGAACCCATGACATGTGTTTTTACAATTCGGTTAGTTTCTGCTCATTTTTTCACGGAGTTGAGCCTGCAGTTTCATCAATCGCACGAATAATTAACCGACTTTTTAATTTTCAACTATTTTTGACGTAGAAGGGCGACCCGGGTGTAAATCATCTTCAACGTCTTCTCGGCCGTCTTGGAAACGCTAAAACCACTCAAAAACTCGCGCACGTGATAAAAATCATTGCCATAGATTTTTTTTTAAATAAAAGTTAAGTTTCAGTAGAGCTTTTTACAAGTTTTATGTGACGATTCGTTGCTCTATTTTTACACTTTTTCCGGCAAAACAAAACAACGGCTCTTATACAAACGAAAGCCACGACCAGACTGATTTGTTTACAGATACGGGAGATGTTGGTCTTTCATTTTAAGCACGTATATATTTCTTTTGTGGAAGCATCTGTCTCGTTATTTTATAACCACATCTTGTAGACAGGGAAAAAATCATTTTTTGAAAACATTTCCTGAGATAATCGTAGTCGGACGTATAATCTATATTCAATATCCCCATTGTAGTGCTATAATGTAGAATCTATTCTCCTTTTGTGAACACAGTTAACCGAAACAGTATTGTAACACTCTAAAAAACATTTTGTTTTCTGAAAATGTGGATAGAGATTTTCAAATCAGGTATTTTTCATGATTTATAACATCGCTCTGATAAAATTCAGTTCACAGGCAAAGTTTGAAATGAATAATTATTATTAATATTAATTCATCCGAATCTTTGCCTACCGCTATATAAATACCGCCCTTAAAAAAGATTTAAATAATATTTATAGCTCCTGACTGTATAAAAAAATAATAAGTAAGAAACGGAAAAATGATCTTAAATATTCCAAATTATTAGACACATTTTCAGTATTGGGCTGGTAGTAATAAATTGTTTTAATACCCTGGTTAATGAAAAGGATTTTTCCAACCAAAAAGTATTTTATATTAAAAACCAACCAACTGGTTCTTTTTAATATAAAATTCATGTGTTTAAATTCCTTTATAAATATAATATTTCTTAATTATATAACTTTAATTAAAATCTATAAGCACAATGTTTTTGCATTAAATATTAAAAATAATTCATTTTAAGAGATATTTTACACATATCTTATATACACATATATTATGTCGGCGATTCCCATGTATACTATCCAATTTTCAAAAATTCGATTTTCATTTTACTTAGATTATTTTGTGTATGTTAAAAATTTTCAAGAACACAATAATGGATTTTATCCTCAGGGAACATCCTTAATAAAGACATATTAAAGATGTCTCATAGAGCCGAAGCTACTTTTTTATATGGGATAGAAGGTATGAAAGTCTTTTTGGGTGTCCATAGAGCTTACAACCTATCGTACGGCTGACTTTAGTGATCACTTTACGCAATGTAACGTTCACCAATTCCACCCATAATAGACTACCACATCTATAAAATTTTTGGACGTTGTATATATGTTTCATATGCACACCTCTGTCACATACGTGTGTTATATTTTTACTACCGCCGCCTGTGGTTGAAAATTTTGTAATGTAATTGTATCGCCGTTGGTAATGAGATATCTTTATTCATTTTACTCTCTTAAATTATCCAATTTACTGTATATTTTTGGAAAATGTAAAAAAAATTCGTCTTAAAGAAAGCTAATATAAAGGAAAATTATTTTTTTAAACCATTATACGAAAATGTAGAGTAAATTAGATAGTTTAAGATGAACATTCAATATTTGCATATTCGACAATATACGTAGTGATCCTCATCTATATGTAATACTTATCGTCGGGATGTTTGTAAACTCCCAATGCATTATTTATGTATGACTTTACCTCACAGTGCATAAGAATGCAAGGATACTGCATTAATGATGTTGCCGCTTTCCCGGTATCGACGTCTTAAGGAAGATCCCAAAGGACGCTTCGGTGTGGTTCCAGGGAAGACGTTCAACGTCTTCTCTGAAGATTTCTCGTAGTTTCTTGCTGAATCATCCATTTCTCCAGGGACCTATCCTCAGAGGCGCACAACATGCCATGCCTCATATTGTAACAAAATATCGATATTATGCGTGTTTATATTCGGGGTTTATTAATTTTAAATGAATTAGAATCGCATATTTTTCATCATTCACTATTTTTATTTCAAGTACTAGCTGTAATCCGTCAAAAATGTCTTTACTTTTACAAGTCGGTTGCTAAAGAGTAAGGAAAAAAAAGAAAAGGAAGAAAAATAAAAAAGAAAAAAATATCTAGGATGTTACGTACGATACAGGAAGTTATGGTCAGAGAGACAGAAAGGCAACGAAATTATTATTATTGGAATACAACCCAAAAATATGCTTAAGATGGTTTTAGAAAGGTCGAAAAAGCCATTGAAAAAACGGGCATATGATATTAGCATAGATATACATGTGCACAGTGAACTCTAATTGATTAAATTGTAATCATAAAAATCATAATGTATGATCATTCATCGCGAAAAATCATAATGAAAAATCTTTATGTATGTTCCGGTAATCCCATAGTTTCAGGTTGAAATATTATACTCCCAAGATCTTTTCTTATGTCATCATGATCAGTTATCATCCACATTATAACATCACAATATCTCGATGCGCTGCTGGATTTGGAGAAAAATATGTGATGGATGAATATCGAGTCGTGGCGGTGCCCAAGATTCCACATGGAAATAATGGACAGAAGACATCAAATTCAAACTAGGTAAAACGGAAGTCTAATTATATGCTAACACCAGGACGGGAAGCTTCCGACAATCAGGATATAACATCTTCGTCTTCGTATATAAATACTGCATCTACATATTCATGTTGTAATATTTGTCAAATAGTTTTTATAATACAATTATTTGTATGTGTCTTGTATAATTGCTATAACCCTTCACTTAACATATCACTTTTGTGTTGTTTTTAAGGATATTGAGAGGATGAAATTCGCGTCGTAAGTATGTTGTGCCGATAATTTCTCTGAGCTAATCGGTGGGATGATGGCAAAATCTCAGTCTAGCCTCTAAAAAACTGGAACTCAGAGCATGCCTTCGACAAGAAATTGAAATTAAAAACAAAACCAACGTATAAAATGTCGCGGAGGAATATTGACTTAATTATGATCGCTATGTGTATCAAAAATATAGTTTCATTCAAAATTGCTGACATACCATAGCGTAAGTTTTAAAGTAATCGTTTATATTCTGACCCTGATTTTTTCTCTGTAAAATATTATTTCACAAACAGATATCAACACAATATTATAACCCGTATATCAAAAATAAATTTAGAAAATCGAGCGTCCTGTCACGTTATTTGTTTATTGGGAAAAATAAATTATTTCCTTTGTGAAAGCAATCGGGTTACTGTCGACTGACTTTACGTTGGTTGGATTGTTTTTCGTTTTTGTAGTCTAGAGTCTGGAGACAGGTGCACGCCAGGTGGACAATATTGCTAGCAAGTTTGCAGCCTTAGGTCAGGAAAATGACGCTGACTTTACGGCTTGTTATTGCCGTGCTAAACCGTATGTGGTTTGTGCATCAAGCGGGTTGAATATGCAGTAAAATTTTTACACCTGTGGTTCTTTGTTTGTACAGAGCATATGATAAGGTTTAGATTAAACTTTATTTATTTCAGGTACAAAAAATAACTTAATCAACTTAATAACGTATGTTTATTTGATTCTACTTTTTATGTCTTCTATTAATAGACAAATGTCTACTACTATAAAAAATCTTGCACTACTGCATTTGTGTGTATGAAAATATCACAGAATTCCTTACATTTTACAATAATTAAAAGATTACTGAGATATGGAGAGAATGCAATATTATATAGATTATCAAGAAAACATTACATTAAAACATTTCATTCCATATTTCACAGGTAATTGTAATATTTCTTTAAAATTATTTCATTTTGTTTTTCTGATTAATTTTTTTAATCTGTCTGGTAGTTTGTAAAATAGTTTAGGATTTATGCGGTGTTTTTTTTATTCCTAGTTTCTTTTTTATTATATTGTATTTGTGTTTTAAATCTATCCTTCGCGTATTCTTCCAGTGTAATTCTAATGAATTATTTTTGTATCGTTAAGATTTTACATATTTTAAATAGCTTGTCAGCTGGTCCCTATATGCTTTTTTTGTTTTTTTTTTTGCGATAATTTGAGATAATTATTCTTATTTGTAATTGTTCCAATATTCTGCTTCAATACCCTGTTTGCCACGTTTGAATATCAACCTTCTTCAAACTTTGGCATAAGTCTCTATTTTGCGCAATCTCAATGCAAGCCCAGCATTTGTTTTATTATCAGTGTATTTGTTGGTAATCCCTGCTTCTTATGCCCAGTTATGGACATCAATATAGTTTCTTCCAGGTCCAACTCGTCCGTAAACCTCGCTATATCCATACAGTTCCCACATTAACATGGCGACCATCTTTTCGATTTCAACAACCTTTGTTTTTTTTATGCTCTCGTTTGTCTTTCTGCGGTTTCTCAATGAGATGCCAAATATTGCTAGTTCTATAGATTTTTGTGCAAAAATCAGCTAATATATCTGATGTTGAGCTACTACTATAGCTAAGGTGAAATCTGTTCATCCAAGCTCTCTTTGCCGGAAGCCATTCGATATTTTGTTTAGTGTGTCTTGTCCCCTGAAAAGGCATGTGAAGTTTCTTCCCTTACGTCTTTTCAAACCGTCTATATTACCCGTCTTTCTCTGGACATCTTCCATTTTTTTTTTATCAATCTGCCTACGTGTCCTTGACACTTGTCGTTTATTTATTTAATCTCATGTTCAGTTTCAGATTAATTTTCGCATGTATTAAAGAAAGTACCTGTCTTAAATGTATCGGTTTATATATTGATATTACGGTGTTTTATTTTGTTCTGCTAGCGGTAGAGTAGGAGTTGTCAACGTCTTGCAAATTAATGAGATTGTAGGAGTTACGACCCCATCGCTTGTGGGGCGAATCACTCCGAGTGTGGAGTCAATGTAGTCGTAAAAGGGATGTGCTGTGAGTGAATTTAGATGCGCCATGTTTTATCCGCGCTGCCGCATTCAGAATATATTGTAGCAATATATCCGGCGTCGGTTCCCATGGTTATAAGATCGTATTTCATATTGGTCTAGATTGCTCCACAATGTTTTACTATCGATACTAGATGCATTTACTCGATTTGAACAAACTTTATATAAATATATATATATATATATATATATATATATATAATATATAATATATATATATAGACTACAGACAAGTTACATTAAAATTGATTGTTTCGGAATAAAGTTAATAAAACTTCATCATCAGATAAATTGTCTAATTGAAATTAATTAATTATTATTATTAATTATTCAATATGAAAAGTCCCACAAAATAAATTAAACTTAACGCCATTCTTTAAGTTACACTATTTCGCAAATCGTAAATTAACACTTTGTTATCGTTTAATTAAATTGTACATTGTACAGTAACATACTTTTTGGTATAATCTTAAAAGTACCTGTCATTATTTATTTCATTGATATTAAATGAAATTTGATTGCTATAAATCATTTTCCCCCATTCTCTTTGCTCGCCCGTTGACTTCTTCCAGCCCTAAGTGAAAAAATAATTTGATTTTGATGTTTCGCTCAGCCTCACTTGTAAGTATGTAAAATGTTGCTACGGTATCTAATATAATTATTTAAATATACAATGTACATCAGTGATAAGTATATTAATTCGCACGGTACCGGAAATGTTTCTGAAAACATTTCCATGGATCTACATGAGTCCATAAAACCTCATTGTCTGCAAAACACTTATCTCTCGAAGTCACTATACAAATTTACAACCCTTATTATATTATATGTACTTCCTTCAACACTCTTACCATCCAGCGCACTTGTATTACATTTCATTTTAATACGGTGTCCACTTTACAGGGAAGCAGCTTAAACATAAAAATAATCCGATTCTATTTTTAACCGAGGGTCAAAATCTTGAAGTTTAGGTGGAGTCCTTGTTAGAAGTTAGTGGGTTATATATTATGATTATTATCTTAATGTGTAAAGTTTCTAGTGCCCTTGACAGCGGAGGGCGGGAACAGCCCTGAATACTCCCGTTAAAATATATTCACAACCTAAGAGAAGACAAAGTTTGTTTTACTGTTTTATTTTTATTCTTATAGTTTTTTGGTAAATTACCTTTGTGAATATAAGTATATTTTTTTAGTAAAATATCTTCTTAAATTGTATTGTATTTAACGTCTATCCGCTCCCCATGAATTAAATGGGTAGTTTATTATACTAAACGCCATTCGTCCAAAATTTTGCATAGTAAGATTGGTCGCATTTTGGATACGAATTATTACGTACGTATTCGTACGATTATTTTCGTATGTATTGAGCGCGCACATTGATTGAGTCATGCGTTGGTCATGATCAGTTACTTTTCGCATTTCTCCAATAACGTTTGTGCCAAATGAATAATCTGTATCTCCTGTAAAACTCTCTTCTTACTCGTAGGCTGCTACGGCGTCGTCGGAATCGTAGAACCAAATGGGTGTACGAAATATAATATACTAGAAGGGATGAATTTGGTAAATTCCATCATATTATGGCAGACTTAAATAATGACAGATTTCATGGCTATCTAATAGATTCACAAATGCTGGGGAGAATCGAAGTGCAACGAGAGCTCATAACATCGGTCCCACAAATATTTGTGGTCATGTATTAAATTGACAAATTTTTCAATATCCACCGTACGAAATCGCAAAAATTTCCGAACAAATCCGGATCGTGTCGGACGTCGCGTCGCATCTATACGTGCGTACACGCACTACTAAATCGTATACAGTGTGCGATGTTCAATACTACTTCGAAGGTCAGGAATGTACTTGCGTATTTGTACGTATACGTACTACTCAATTTCGTACGAAAACGCATCCAGTGTGCGGCCGGAGTAATTCTTTAAGTTTCTCATGGAAAACGAAAACATTCTCCCCTCTCTCTCAAGGCACCCTTTAATTTAAATATGGCTTGTAATACTACGCGTGCCATCTTTTGTAAATTTTGTAAAACTACACTTTAGGAGTTTGCGGAAAATATGATACCATCTCTCCTTCTCCCAATATAAATGTGTATTTAACTGAATATACTTATTTTTTAGTATTCTAGGAAAATCTTTGAAGTCCTTCCTCCTTTTTCTTGATGGAATAGATATTATATTGAACACCTTTCAAATTTTACTTCATGGCACTATAGAATCCTGATAAATACGCATACAGTTATGCGCATGAGGAATACAATATATTTCACCTCACATTGTAATGATTTATCTCATCTCGCCACATTGATGTTATTTTAACCTTGCGCTTAAACAGGCACATTCCTTCCCATAAAGTACTATTTCAAATCGGTGGTTAAGTAACACAAAAACCTGTCTACAAATTGTAAAGTTTTTAAGAAAGAGACAAGCAAGTTTCTTTTGAAAATGAGCATTGATTTTTAGACAACTTTTTTTTTAAATTTTACGCTTCAACAAGCCCAATTTCATAAACTAAAACACATCACACAATACCTAGGCTTGAGTAAATCACATAGACTAATTGTGACCTCATCGGGAATCGAACCCGGATCACTCGGTGTGAGAAGCCAGTGTCATGCCCACTGGGTTATTTATTATTAAAAAAAAGAATATTTTTTTAAAATTGAAAAATTATAAATGAAATATACCTAGGCCACATTTTATCATTTAATTTAACCATCTTAAATAAAACGATGTATCAGCTGATGCGTTGTGATATTTTTTTTTTTTTTTTACGCTTCAACAGGCCAGGAGGCCCAATTACAGAAGCAAAATACATCACAAAACACCTAGGCTTGAGTAAACCACATCGATTAAAATTGTGACCTCACCGGGAATCGAACCCGGAACCCTCGGTGTGGGAAGCCAGTGTCATACCCACTGCGCTACGAGGGCCGCAATGTTTTAGATTATCTCATTTTGTGCAGTTCTTGGAATAGTTTTTTTTTTGTATTATGGATGGAACTGTGTATTTTGAATAAATATGCACACTTACCACAAAAAATATATTTTTTGTAGATAGCTTTTCATGTTACGAAGTCATTCAAAATATAACTAAATATTAATCCCGGGCAATCCCGGGATAACGTTTCATATAACACAAAACACTTCACAATACATACTTCATTTAAATAAGCGTCTATTTGTGTTGTTGAGATCAGAGAGTACATCAGGCGGGAGAAATTATAATACAAAGCAAATCTGAATGTTTGCTAAATAATTATATTCCTCTCAAATATAATGTTTGTTTGCGTCTCCTCGTATTATATATTGCAGACTGCTAATTTACAACTCTGTCAAAGACATCTCGAGGATTGATTATTTTACTGTGAAATATATATTTTTAACCTGCGAGCAAGAGCTTTTACGAAAACATAACGTTTTACGATTAAAGCACTTTCCAGAGATAAATTTTAAGGTGTATAACTTGTAATACCGGAGGAAAATAATCCCAAACCCTTCGCGTTATTTAACCAGCGGATTACAAAGGCTGCAAACTTTATATCAGATGATTGGATTCTCGAAAATTTGAGGGAAGTAATAATAACCTAAACTAATTTACAAAGTTGTTCGATTGTTCATTATATCTCGCCTCTCGAAATGTTGTGGAAATATTTAAAAAGCACTTCTTAACAAAAATAAAATTAAGTAATTAAAATATATATATCAAAAACATTGCAATAATAAGTAAAATTAATAAGTTTTCATCAATTTTTTGTTGTAGAAGCGCTGATTCAGTGATCTCAACCGTTTCATCTTAGTGGACCGGGTTTGCGGGTGAGATTTTCGACCCGAGACTAAAATCAACGTTTTCGTTTTTATTTATCTTTTTATTGTAGAGATTATCATCTGATTGTTAACGACCCCAATATCAAAAAGATATAGTCAGTACATTGATATAAGCTGTGTAAAATACCTATATATTTAAAAAAACGCGAATTAATTTCTGACAGAATTATATTGTAAATTTAATTTTAATGTCTTGGTATAATAATAATTGCCATTCTTACAAGACACATTTTATTTCGTTATATATCACAGAAATTTATGTTAAGAAAGGCTTATTTCAAAGAACTGACGATACCCCTGGACTGACAGATAGTCCTTCAATAAGTTTAGATTGAAATAGTACGAATCCTTGGATGACAAATTTTATGATAATTAAGGAAATAATATATGTTACCGAATAAACTTTTTATGTTTGACCAATCGGAATCACTGTAGAATATGAACATATAAGTTTTATAAGTTTATAAATAGTCAAGATATATGAGAGAGAATGACCTCTTAATGTCAGTCCATTGATATTAGGTCCTTACATATGAAATTGGCGTTTAGTATGGAAGGAACATAAAGCCGATTTTTTATTATTATAATATATTTATTTAATCAAAGTATGTACCATTGCTATCTATGCACTTTTGCCATCTCATAGGTAGTTCATTGATCCCTTTACTAAAAAAACCATTCGGACGGGAATCAATAAAATCTTTGAAGGCGGTTTGGACTGCCCCATCGGAATTGAATTTTTTCCTTTGCAAGAAGTTATCCAAATTTCGAAAAAAATGGTA